>PVJA010015260.1:0-45702 GCA_004027025.1 Myocastor coypus | reverse complement strand
AACGATTGTGAGGACAATATGCAATATGTCAACTTTCAAAGAAAAGAAAGGGGAAAAGAAAAAAAAATAATAATGTTGATTTAGAAGGGTTAATGTTTAATTGTTTGATCAATCTTATATACCTATATGTATTAATCTAAACTGATCTGATGATGAAAATATGTAATATAACCCGTGTTAAATTTAAACAATAAAAAAGAGAAGAATCTTTTTTTCTTTCTTTACCAATATCAATTAGAAAATTTATCATGACTACACCCTGTGCTCTGTATAATTACTATGAGGACAACAATATACATTGTATCAATTATTGTAAATGTACTACTAACATGTTTTGAAACTGTCACACTGTTATTTCTAACTAAAAGTAATATAAAAGAAAAAAGAGGGCCCGGCGGGATGGCTCAGTGGTCTAAAGCACCTGCTTGGGAAAGCTTGGGTGGCTTAGGGACTGCGGTTCGATTCCCGGCACCACATGCTGCGCCAGCCCTGCCCTCGGCGCAGGCTGAGCCGGCCATAAAAATGAGTAAATAAACAAAGGTTCTGAAACAAGAAAATAAATAAATAAAATTTAAAAGAAAAAAAGTACAACTGACAAATAAATAGATGAAAAATTGTTCCACAATGCTGGTCATTTAAGAAATGAAAGTTAAAACAGCAA
This sequence comes from Myocastor coypus, assembly GCA_004027025.1. NCBI lineage: Eukaryota > Metazoa > Chordata > Mammalia > Rodentia > Myocastoridae > Myocastor > Myocastor coypus. The sequence continues at coordinate 45,041 of PVJA010015260.1, read as the reverse complement.
GAGAGTCCATCTCACTCCAGAAAAAAAATGGCTGTTATAAAGAAATCAACTACTAACAAATTCTGGAGAGACTGTGGGGAAAAGGTAACCCTTCTGAAGTGATGATGGGAATGGAGACTGCTGCAACATGGTGGATATTAGTGTGGAGATTTCTTAAGAATCTAGAATTTGAGGTCTCATTCAACACAGCTATTCCCCTTGTGGGAATTTTTTGAAAAGAACTGAAAATGTGACACCGCAGTGATACACATGCATTCATGATTATAGCAGCACAACACATCATGCAAAATCTTGGAAACAATCAAAATGTTTACTTGGGAGGCATTTGCAGAAAGATGAGATGGGCAAATGTTCTTGATGACCCAGAAGGTATGAATGAAAGGGAACAGGAATGAAACTGGGTTCCGTGAGCTTTCTGATTACTTAACACTTTCACGCAAACTTTGTGACAACAGAAATTTATATCATTTTTTCGAGCACCTAGACTATTGTGTTTAGTTTTGTTTTTTTTTTTTTTTTTTTTTTTAACAGAAGAGAAACAGGCATGACTTTGTCATTAGCAAAAACAGTAGTAGAACTTGGTAGTTTGATGGAAGTTGTAGTGGAAGTCTGCTTTTTACCCAAACACAAAGACCACTATGTGACTAAACACTTATAGAAAATCCTACATGACATTATAGCCAGTTAGAGCAAACTACCAGCCTCAGATGAAAGAGCTCGACACTAACATCAACTCATAGTCACACACACACACGTGTATATGCACATAATCTATAATGGTTATATTATTGAGTGGTACAAGTGGCCTTTGGAAATAGTCTTGCTAATTTCTCTCTCAGGAGTCCTTATCTGAAGACCAATGTTAAGATTTCCATCACTGGACATGATTATTAAATGAACTATGGTTTGTAAAGTATCTAGTATAATTCTTAGCAGAAATAATTGCCAATGTTCATTTCTTCCTTTCTTCTATTAACCAATAGCCTTTGACTTTAGAAGAGGTTCACATGAAGAGCATAATATAGAGGGAATCATGTTTGATTGTAGTTCAGAGACCATAAATTCTCCTATTATTCACATACCTCATTGTATATGAAAACTTAGACAACCCATTTAATACCATGTAAGGCATGCACAGTAATAATTTTCTTATACCACCAGTGAGATTATTATAAAGATAAAAAGGCAACAAGCATGGCATGTCATATTAATGTTTGCAAAGAGTCAACATTTTGATCCTTAAATCTACCTATGACCTCCTTGGAGAACAGTCAAACATTTCAAACTTTCAAAGAGTCCAAAAGTTCAGAGTTTCAGTGTTTCCAATGGTCAGAGTCAAACTTTGAACTCTTTAGCATTTGCATGCTCAAAGCTTATGGCATAAGAAACTCAGTCACTTTACAACACCATATGCTTCCTTTGACTTCTGCAAAAGAGTACTATGTTCAAGTTTCCATTTTGTTATCTATTTTATGTAATATGGAATAACAAACTACTCTAAAGCTAAACAACCTAAATTAGCAGACATTTGGACATTCGTTATATCTTACAGTATCTGTAAGTCAGAACTAGTGTCAGGGCATGGCCTGGAATGCAGCCAGTTGAAACCTTGAGGAGCCTGGAGGATTTGATGCCAGGATGGCACATTCCCATGGCTGTCAGCTGAAGGCTTTCATCTGGCTACACATCTCTTTCTTGTTGGCATGGTATAAGCGGAAGACTCCCACTGCTTACACTTAGCAGACACAAATTATATGCTATCATAGTAAAGGCAGCTAGGTGGAGGTGAGGCTCTTCTTCTGGCAGGGGGATGTGAAAGAATTGGAAGGCACATCTTGAGTCTTAACCATTGTCTCTTGTTAAAGGCAAGGATGTTCACCTGGGATTTCCTGGACAACAGCGGACTATATGGGCATGTGCTCATGACAAGCATAGGGATCTCATCTTTCTTTCATGGGGCCAAGTTAATACCACTACTCAAGTTCTTCCAATGGAGTTTTATTTTTGCTTTATTTATATGTTTTAACAGTCTCCTAAAAAGTACAATGCCTCTGGGAAATCTGAGCACAGTGTTGGGCATAAGTAGGAGTATAGTAAATATTACATAGGCTTATCAAATCATCTTTAACACAGTTTATTTAATCTTTAATAGGTTCAGTCGGAGGAATAGGAAGAGAGTCTGAAGGTTTTGATTGTAAAGGAAGGGACCAAGAAGTGGAAAATGGAGAATGAAGCTCTAGAGCCATGACCCTATAATTTCAGGGAGGCCTCAAGGGCTGGACTGACAGCTTGGTTGGCTGTGATGTTATCTAAAGGGTGGAAGTACAATGGAGACATTTCAAGACCCTGTGAAAAAAGGACTGTACTCATGAATGGGGCTGGGAATACTATCTAATAAATGGACCTACACTACTGAGATGAGGTGATTATGAGAAACCTCTCCAAGTAGACTATAATTTTTTAATTATATAAATATATTTTACTCTTAATTTTTAGAAATATAAAAGTTATAACACTTTATACAAATTGTTAACAATTTAATCAATACTTAATCTCATACAACATACTTTTTTCCCTTTTCTTGAACCTGATGTGTAGAACACATCAGCTGCCAACATGGCAGCCCTGGTGGACCGGCAGTGCATGCCAGATATTGTTCTCAAGGGATTTAAGTTTATGAAATCACTCAATGCTGATGAACATAATAGGACAGTTCTTATATTTTCCTTTTTTTAAAAAAAAATAGTGCTTTGGGAGGTTATGATTGTTGTTCAAAGTCAAATAGCTAGAAAAAATGCTGGGATTTAAATCCATCTTTTTAAGGTCCACTATGTCTATTGAACCTATCATTTCTGAAAATGAGAACTTGCAGTTGCAAATGCATTACTGATTAAAGAATATTTTTTAAAGTGTGGCATCCACCTAAATAAAGGTGGATGATAGGTAATCAGCCTATGTCATTCTGTGAAAAACACCTTGCTCTTCACAACACAGTATTCTAAGCATCATGTATAACTGAGAGAGATGATTTTCTTTGAGGGTGTTCTGCAAATTCAAATTAGTCTCAATTAGAGACATGGCTGTGTGTTCCTTGCCATAAACTATCCACCTTCCTGGAACATCAATGCATCTTCTATTTCATAAAACAATAACCATGCGACCATTACAGCAAACAATACAATTTTAAGGACTTGATATATAATTATACTCTTAATGGAAATCTCAATAGACTAGTCTATTATCTCTCTTACAATCTTTCCTAACCAATTAGAATTTATTCATTTGCCAATATTCCTTAAAGGAAATAAAACATTTTTCCCTTTCTCTTTTGTGTTTCTATATGTCCTTCTATTTCCATCTCGGTATGCAAACTTGTGTAGCGTTCACACATGTGCTCATTTATTCAATCAGTAAATGTTCACTCATTCAGGAAACATTCTATAGATAGCTATACAGGTATATAGATAGAGATAAAGATACAGATGGACGTATAAACACAGATACAGATGTGGATATACATAGAGACATAGATATAGATATTGATTATGATATGCTAAATATTTTCCAAGGTTTTGATGAACAATTTTTGGCTTTGGGCCAAACACTGTCTGTACTGTGGACACCATAGAACAGTTGTGTAATACATGATCACTACAGCAAATTAATGGATGAGGTAGGTTGACATTTCACATAGGATACAATGAATACATGACATCTTTTCCGATATTATCAGCATTATTCTACACTTAAATACATACTACATTGTTATTATATAACTAATGTACTGTTTCACCCATGAATCTTAAGATATCCAGTAGAGGAGTGACATGTCAGTAGGCATTTACAGTTGCTCATTGTGTTGTGTGTGACAGTCTTCTTGGAAGCAGATTCCAGAAGAGGATTAAATGAATTTTACTAAAGAGAATATCTTTTAAAGTTGTGTAGCAGGATCCAGGAGAAGCCATCAGAGTTTTCAGATTACAAGTCTAACCCTTAGTGAAGGAGAAAGGGAAGGAAGTTTTTGTGGAATTGTCCTAGACTCTGTGTAGTCTTAGAAACCAGACACTGGACAATAAAGCACTCCCTCTTGTGCTTGACTGTGGCCAGGAAGCAGCCCACAAAAGCTGGTAGAGCTCAGAATCTGGGACACCAAATGGACTGAGCCTCTAGAGATGAAGGTCTATTAACCACAATCTTACAGTCCCTGGTTTCCCCCCATGGAAGAGTGAAGAGAGCATGTGCTTCATCAATTTGCTGCATCTGCAGGCTCGAGGTAGCTGAAATATAAGGTATATTTGAGGATAAAATGGCAAAGGGGAGAAATAAACCCAGAAAGATACTCAGCAACCAAGTCAAAGTCTAATGAATTTAAACATGGAGGGGAAATTGAAGAGTTCCAAATAGGAATGAGACTTACTCAAATTTTTTCCTCCCAGTCAATCACTGAATAGATTAGACCATATGATTAAAAAATATCAGGGAGAGAATTTAATAGGATCTGCTCTGAAGTGATAGTTTTAACACTGGAAATTCAGACACTCAGGAAGGTACTTGAGAAGCAGAATAGCTTCACATGATCATCAGTTGTTATGGTTTATATCTAAAATGTCCCACAAACCTTATGTGCTGGGAAAACGTCTTAGTTTCTTTATCCTGACTAAGACAAAACACTTGAGATCCACAGGTTAAACAGAAAAGGTTTACTTTAGCTCATTTTTTGCAGAGTTTTCAAAATTCAGCTGATTTCAAGGCAAGATAGTTTGTAGAGGAGCCTAGCAGAAGAGAAACAGCTCATGACATGGCTGGCAGGAGGCCACAAGCCTTTCTTCCTTCTTCTTTTCTTTTTCATTCCATTCAGGCCTGTTGGTTGGTACTACCACACCCAAGGCGGGCCTTTGATTTTTAAAAAAATCCATACCCAAGACTATGCTTAACCAATCGGAGGACTAATCCAGTAGCACGCACTCATCATCCAGAATCCCATGTCCAACCCAGTCACCACCCAAAAGCCCCATGTAGGAGCACGTGGGGAGTTGAGGGAACATCTAGACATATAACCCAAACAGAGGACAATTGGATTATGGCAGGATTAGAACTAAATTACTATTAGGAAATGAGACCTGAGCAGAAGAGGCTTTGTTGCCTGGATGGGTATATATCCTTCCCCAGGACTTTCGTGTGTTTGCCACTTCCCTGTCACCATGAAGTAAGCAGATTTTCTCCACTATGACATTCTGATGATTCTGTTTCTTCTTAGGAGCTAGCCATCCATGGATTAAAATCTGCTCCTTAGAATTGTGAGTGTTGTATATGGTATCTCTGTGACAGGAAAAGTAGCTAAGATAGATTTTGCTACTAGGTAAAGGAGATCATTACTGAGATTTACCTGATAATGTGGTTTAGAGGATTTTTAGCTTTAGGGAGGAGTTTGGAAATGGTTGGAGGTGGTGGGTATAGAAGCTTTGAATGCTATAAACTAACCTTAATGGGATATTCTGCTAAGAGTCAAAAAACCAGAACATTGATAGAAATGTAGGCTGTAATGATAAATTCAGGTAACTTTGGTTGGGAATAAGAGATCCATTGGCAGTTGGACTAGAGGCCATATATGTCTCCACTGAATGAAAACTTGAATAAAAAAGTATATTTTTATCATGTGCAGGAATTTTGTGGGAGACCGAGATTAAAAGTGGTAGATCAATTAATCTAGTAAAAGAAGTTCCAAGGCAGCCTAATTTTCAGGCAGTAGCATGAATAATACTTGCTGCTTTTGTGAAATCTGTTGTAAGAAATAGGAGTAAAACTTCCATTTGAAAAGCTTTCTGTTTTCTCAAAAATGTGTTCTAATGAAGTTCAAAAGGAGGGGACCTTAGTTGCTTAGATTAGCACTAAAAAAAGCCAGCAACTTTACGTGAGGGTGATACAAAGATGTCTTGAGGGCATTGAGGAATTAATGAAACCCCAGTCTTCGCAGGCTAAAAATTGCACAACACTGTTTTGAGAAGAGATCCCCAGAGCACCATGCTTGAGAATATCCACTGCCCAGGGAATTGGTTCCCTAGATTTGGCAAAGAATGCCAGTGAACCAGGCCATACAAGCACTCAGAGAACTTTGCACCTCCGTTACAAGGAGCTTAGCTACTGTTCAAGCCTATGGCAGACTGTGGCATTGCCCAAGTTGTTCTGGCCTTACAAGCATGTGTAATGCAAGAGTTGTAGAATTAGGGAAACTTCTACTTAGATTTCAGAATAAGACATAAAAGATCAGGCATTGTCATTCTGAGAGTACATCCTTATGGCTTCTCTAGGAGAATTTCCTGGGCTATGGGATTCCCTAAGCCATTGAGAAATCACATCTTACTAAACTGGCCCTGGGTGCTCAACAAAGAGCCAGGAGAATTAGTTCTTTCTACTGGATTTTGGTCTTGCTTTGGTCTAATTTATTTCTATGCCCCTATTCTTCCTTTTGAGAATGAAAGGGTCTATCTTTCATTATTATACACCAGAAGTGTTTACCTTTTTCATTTTTTATATGGTCTTACAGGTAAGAATTTAACCTAAATAGTCTCAAAAGAGACTTTGATCTGGATTCTTCAGCTCAAACTGTCCAAAATTTGATGATTTTTTCAGATATACTAAATGTATTTTATATGAAAACATGTACATGAGTCTTGGGTGAGGGTGGGCTAGAATGCTGTGGTTTATATATACAATGACCGCAAAGTCTCATGTATTTAGAAAGTTATTAAGTTATGGTGGCATTATTGTCCATGTATTATTAGAACATGAGGTCTGGTTGGAAGATGTGGGTCACTGTGAATGTGGCAGTATGGATGTTACTTCTTCTCTGGCTCCTTTCTTTGCTTTCTGCTTCCTGGCCACCATGTAGTGAGCAGTTTTCTTCCCCTGTTCTCCTCTGCCATGGGAGCAAGTTGACGATAGAGTAAAACTTGTGTTGAAACAAGCTTCTCTTCCTTTAAGTTGGGTATTGAGTGTGAGCGACATGAACAGTGACCAAGACATGAGTACTACCTGAGGAGCCTAGGACACTTGGCTTCTGCTTTGGTTAACAGGCAGCTGCCATTCTGTAAGCCAAACACTGTACAAGGAGACAGATGCTTGGGGGAAAATAAATTTTTTAGAGATCCTGGCATTTTATATCTCTTAGGCATTTTGACCTAGAATTTAATAGATGATGCAGGGTTTCAGATGCAAACTTGATAGTTCAAACATATCTTCCTCTGGAATAATTTTTGATCACCCCTGTAGAGTAAGCCAACAACTGTCACTCTTATAAAGAGAAGGCCTGTGGAAGCTTGTTTCATTTGCCCTTCTCTGTCTCCTTTGACCTTTGTTGCTTACCAGAAAACAGGAAAGAAACTAACAGAAAGCAGCCATGCCTTTAATGTAGTGACCACAAGATCATGAGATTCTAAAGGAAATGTGTCACCAAATGCACAAGGTGTCCTGTCAGCTTTATACCAGTCTTTATCTTTGTCTGTGGGTCTTTGTGAGAAATCTTTTCCTCACTGCTAAACTGTATGTGATATGAGCTGCACATGGCAATCACGAACATCTTAATCTCTGCATTGTCCTGAGTGGGGAGGCGTCACCTGATGACTGTCATCCACCACTCACAAAAGGTCATGTGATTCTTTTACAAATATGCTTTGCTATATGCTTCATTTCTATTGTTGCCTAATATTAATTCGGACAATATAAGTATTTCCAATCAAAATTTTATGCATGAGTAATACACTTTTTAAGAAAAAAGACAGGAAAGTTTATTGTGATTCTCTCTGGAACATGAAGAGGATTTCAAAATAGAGTTTTTTCAATTACAAACCTCTGTGAAAAGATATCTTACATGACTTATGTCATCTCTTCTTCTTTCTGTTCTTCATCCTCCTGTTTTTTCTCTTTCTTCTCCTCCTCCTTCTTCACTAAAACCTTAATGACCAGGCCACTCCTTGATTCCAAATGAATTAATCAATTTCCATGCTTCCCAGCATAAAAAGGTTATCTGTACAGTGGCCTTGGCCCTACACACACTCAAGCACCCCTCCCTCCAATATCTTTTTACCTCTGTGCCAACTTCTTACCTTCTTTGCCTTAACTTGAGCTGCACCGGCTTCTCTGCTACCTCAAGAGACCTCATGGGCAAGGGCTTGCCTCAGAGCCCTTACACTTCCTGAGCCTTCCGCCTGTTCTCTGCTGACAGTTGCACACCATGGCAATCATCTGACAGGCCTTCCTTTGCACCCTGTTCTAAACTGTGACTCCTGTTCCTATGCCCATCACACCCTCTGCCCTGCTTTTGAAAAATTTTATAGTCCTTATCATTTTCTGATGCACCATATAATTTATTTATTTATTTTAATTCATTACTAATCCCTCTTTATTTATAGATAAGACATGGCTGTCAGTTATTTTATAGCTCCTATGTTCCCAGCACATTAAAATAGTTTCAGGCTCTAAATATGTATCAGAAGCAAATAGTGACATTCACACTCACAATGAGAGGACAGGCCTGAGAAGGAACGAGTAGCTTCCCAGCTCATGTGACCAGCCAGTGGCTTGACTTAAATTCCAGTCCAGGTCTGTATGTCCCCACGGCCCATGTCCTTCCCACCATACTATCATTCCCTTTTTTCCTAAATACCCAGTTACATGCTTCCATTCAACCGGCAGCAGGCTTCCTAGCAGGGAGACGCTGCTTTCTAGACTCCGGATTTTAGGTCAGGGAGTCAGACTGTGAGCAGCTTGCGGGAAAAGCCAAGAAAAGAAAGAAAGAGCATCAACAAAGCGGCAGTGGGGGTTTTCTGTACCAGCCACCAGCAGTGCATGAGGTCACTGAGGATCTTCCTGGCACCCAAGCTGGCTCACACAGAAACATAAGGAAATCTGAAACACACGCAAGCCAGCCAAGGATTCCATGTAGACTGCAGCTGCAGATGGCTAATTGGAGTTGGCTTTTTTTTTTTTTTTTTTTTTTTTTAATGTAAACTGCTTTGCCATTCAGTAATGGGCAATAATCAAAACACGGCAAATGATACACCTTGAGAAATGTCACACTTTGTCATGACTGAATTTCCCTATCTTTTCTCTGTTAGTTTGTTGTGCGTTAAGGGCTTTAAAAAATTATTCTCTATTGAGCCAGCCACAGTGGTGGGATACCTGAGAGTCAATATTCAGGGGCTGAAGGAGCAGCAGTATCGAGCCATTTTTCAGAGGGCTTTGTGTGCTGCACATAACCTCCATTTCATTAGCAATCGGTGAGGAGCAACTCCCTGGCATTTGCAGCTTGCACGGAGCCTTGAGGAGCCTTCTCACTTCCCTTCCCTGACAGCTACCCAAGAGCAAAGGTCACTGGCTAGAAGCAGGTAATTATGCTATGTCAGAAATCGGTGCTCTCCTTTGTGACTCCTGGAATGTTACTCATGTCTCCATCTTTCTTCTTGAGTATGAAGAAAGTCATCAACAATAAAGGTTATCTCCCCTACCAGGACTGATCTCTGAATGGGAGCAGCCAGCATGAATTTTCATGGAAGCATCTGTTCTCTAACCCTAAATGTGCTATGATCAATTTCTTTTTGTCTTTCAACTGAAAGTGAAGATGTACAGAGTTCGAGAATTAACAGATCGTAACACCTAGACTTTCACTCAATCACACTGGTAGGCAAGTGGGGGTATGGTTCTCCACAGGACCTACATTTTTAAAACAGATACATTCAAAGGAGATTTTCTTTCTTCTTAAAGTGATTCAGTCTGTGGTTTCTTTAAATAGGTCAGCTACTGCTGGAAGTGAATTTACAAAAAAAATGGAGTCAAATTTTCTTTTTTCTTTCAGACCTAGGGTCAAATCTATATTAGAAGTGAAATTCATGTGGAAATTTCCTTGAATTGACTTTTCTTCTCCCCAGTACTTTGGAGTTTTGCTTTGGTCTGCTTTCCTGCAGCTCCTCTGACCCATATACCCTCGCAAGGTATGAAGGAGGTTACGGATCAATGTGCCCACCTGGGTGAATTATTACATTGCTTTGTGACTGGAACACCCCCATGGAGTTGGTATCTGATGAGAACAAACATGTCACATCCATCAGTTTTCTGAGAAAAATCAGTTTAAAGGAGAACACAATTATTTTGGTTTATGGTTTCAAAGACTGTAGTCTATGATCAGCTGTCTCCAACACAGAAACTTCATGTCAGAAGGGTGTGACAGGAAAGCCACTCACCTCAAGGCAGCCAGGAACCAGAATGGATTACAAGGAACCATAGAAAGGAGAGGGGACCAGGAACAAGCATATTTACCTTGATGTCACACTAGGTAACCTATGTCTTCCAAATAGGCCCCACCTTCCAGCAGCACAGGCAACTCTGGTCATCACTGCATTAACCCACTGTGGAAGTCACTGCTCCATGACCTAATTGCCTTGCAAAAGTGCTAGCTCTGAACGTGTGGGCTCTTGGGGAACATTTTGATCCAACCCTTACTATGCATGACTGTTTTGGCCAGGCCTCAGTGTAGAAGTGGCAGAGGACCATGTGGGGTCAGATAGTCACTGGTTTTGTCTTTCCTTCTTGGCACTCCATCCTTGTGCTTTCTTCCCTTTGCTGTCTGATTGTTAGGCTGCCGTGATAGAGAACAACAGACATTCACTGTCAACAGGCAGTCCTCGTCTCAGGGCTCAGAAGGCTGGAGAGCCATGTGTCAGTGGTGCTGCCCTCACTGTGTTCCAAGCCTGTTCCAGCTTTTGGCATTACCGTGGCCATGTGAGCCGAACTCCATCCTCATGTGGCTTATTCCTTGTATACCTGCATCTGTATCCAAATGTCTCCTTTTGGCAATGACATCTACTCACATTAGGTTAGGGACCCAAGGTACTCTATGTTCCTGCATCTTAAATTATGTTTACAGTTGAATTTTCTTTCTAAGTAAGGTCACATTCTGAGGCCCTGAGGAATCAGACTCAAACACACAAATTTAAGAAAGAGCACAATTTAATAACTTGCAATATTATTCATTCTCTATTATTGCTTAACAAGGCACTCCAGAACATAGTGGCCTGAGGCAATATTTATTATCTCATAACTAGTGGGAGTCCAAAGAGTAAATATAGCTAATGTAACTGAACTGGGCTCTCTGGTTTTGAGTTCTTCCTAAGACTCAAAGTAGGGTTGTGGGCATTATGAGCCTTGGGTAGGGATGAATCTGTGAACAGCTTTACTTAAGTTGTTTCTGGGAGGGCTCAGTTCTGTGTGGCTCAGTGGGATGAGGGGCTCAGGTCCTGAGTATCGATGTTTCTGGACATGAGTGCTCCCAGTAAACATTAGTGACAGAATAAGCAAGTGTGAAGGTAAGCGAGGGTACTGGAAGCACTTGGAAAACAGTCTTTTATTACCAAGCCTTGAAAAAAAAAAAAATGCTACAGCTCATATTCTGAGTGTTAGTGTCTTAGTTGATTTCCTTGTAGTTGGGGCAAAGTACCCAGCTCCCTGCAACTTAAAACAGGAGAGGTTTGTCTTTGCCCATAATTTTAGTCCCATGTTGGTGAACTCTAGGGCAAGCAAGAGTGGTAGTGGAAGGGATTGGTGGACAAAAGCTTCTGGCTTTAGGATGGCAGGGAAGCAAAGAGTGAGGGACACCCAGGGAAACAGGCACAGCCACTCAGGGACCCTCCCCCCAGGAACCTACCTCTTCCAAGGGGACCCATCACCTGTTGTGCCCTATGATTTAATCACTTTGCAAAAACCCCACCTAAGAGCACGTGAAGCTTTGGGCAAACATCTGTATGTAAACCTTAACCGAAAAAAGTCATCAGGGTCAGGCTCACTCAGAGATGCTAGGGCACTTGGTGCTACAGAAATCATTCCTGAGCTGGCTTTCTAAGTTGTTTCTTCCTTCTCCAAGAAAATCACCATGTCTGTACCCACATAGCTTTTTGCCTGCTTCCTGATGGTATAATTTAAGTGCTTCTTTGGCTTCTTTTCATTTTATTCTCTCTCTCTGTCTCTCTATCTCTCTTTGTCTCTGTCTCTGTCTCTGTCTGTCTCTCTCTCTCCCTCCCTACTTCTTTCCCTCTCTCTTTCAATATCTTATTCTATGCTACTCACCTTTCTTCTTGTGAAGACATAAGATGTCACAGTACTAGCATAAGAGCACAAAGGAAGGGGAAATGTAGACACTGTGCTTCTGTGATAGAACAGTGTGAAGGTCACTAGAGTGCAAGCACTGTCGTGCTGCCACAGTTGATCGGATAGCTCAGAGCCAGCAGGTGCCTGAGGGAAGGCTGGAACCCACATTCTGAATTCAAGAAAGGCAAGAATTACTCCTGGGCTAGGCAGGATCCACTTGCTTCTGAATTTTTTTCTGTTTAGCACTTTCAGATCATGGTTTACCACAGGTAACTGAAACTATGAACATGAGGAATAACTACAGAAATTGTTGGAGGTCTTTTCTTCAGCTTCTCTCTGTCTCTCTGTCTCTCTCTATCTCTGTCTCTCTCTGTCTGTCTGTCTGTCTGTCTGTCTCTCTCTCTCTCTCTCTCTCTCTGCAGTTCTAACTACAGGGAGCAGATTTCCAGCATCATGAGAAATGTCTTGCTTCTAATAGGGTGAGCATCTATATTTGATTCCTTGGACACTTGTAAGTCCATGGCACTATCTAATCATTATATATTCAAGTCATTCATAATACTTTAATTGACTACTCTGCTAGTCTCACTATATTTTTTAATTATAATGTATCAAACCTAGCCAGGCATGGCAGCACATGCCTAGAATCCTAGAATTCTGGGAGGCTGAGGCAGGATAATTGCAAATGAGAGTTCATCCTGGGTCTCTTAATTACTGTTCTCATTGCTGACACAAAGTGCTGAACACTCACAAGTTAAAGCAGGAACGGTTTCATTTGGCTCATAGTCTATAGAGCTTTCAGTCCACAGTGGCTGACTCCATGGCAGGGTAGCATGACAGAGGGGCATCCCAGAGGAGAAACAGTCCACAGCAGATGAGGCAGGAAGCAATAAAGTCATAGTCAGTAACAGCAGGCCTCCCTATCCCTTTTGTCTCACCAAGGAGACAAGCCTTTTTCAGGGATGTGTGTCCCACACCTCAGATGGGCCCTTCTACTACACACACCCAGAAGTACATGAAGCCAGTCTGTGGGCTGATCCAGTACCACAAATCCTTAATCCCAGTGCCATGCTCTTTATTTGCACACTAAAGCCAGCCACCTCCAAAATGGCTCACCTATAACCTAGGAGGCTTTGGAGGGACATTTAGATACAAACCATAATACCATGTACTTAGCAACTTAGTGAGACACTGTGTCATAAATAAATAAATAAATAAATAAATAAGTCAGGAATTTAGCTCAGTGTGAAAGCTCTGATTCAAGAAGGACTGATGAAGTCTTGTATGGTGGCACAAAGCCGAAGTCATGACTTGCACCTGGATAGCGTCACCTCTTGCTAGTTTCACCAGTTATTAAGGTCTTTCCTTAGCTCATTCATACCTTGTAAGTGCCCCATGTAGTCAGTGGTCAGAGAACCAAGGCTCAACCTGGGAAGTGATTTGCTTCAGTTGATGGCTGAGAGCAGCATTCCCAGCGCTGGCCCTGCCTGCATCACATGTGTCCTTTCCAGACAATATGGAGGACAGAGTTGTTCCGAGAGGTTCCTGGCAGGTTTCTGCTGAGCTGCTCTGATCTGTGGTGAGCTCTGCCACATCCCAGTTTTGTCCACCGCAGCACTACCGATGTTGCAGCCCCCTGTAGGATGTGTTTCCTTGCCTTTGATGCACTGGGACTGCTACAGACCTCACGGTCTCCCAGAGACTTGGCTCCTCCCGACTCTCTTTGACTGAGTAGCACATTTATAAGTGAGAATTTGGCAGCATTTGCCAAATGTGTTGGCAGCTTTCATAGTGGGTATGGATGCAAGCTGAAAGGGTAAGCTGTGCTGTTTATCATGTACACTGTGTGCCTGAAGGAAAAGAAATGCAGAGAATAAGAGAAGAAAGTCAGCGGAGAATCCATTCCATCTCTGATTACTTTGCTTTGGAGTTGTTCTGCCTTTGACTCAGACAATTACCTAAGACTTGGTAATTGACTTTGCTACAAAGTGAGGTCTATAGAAAAGACAAACAAAAGTACTGATAAGGAAGACCATTTATATGTTAGTATGTATACACCACATATATAATGCATTCACGTAGCAGGTCATGTAATTATTGGAACAATCTTGTGAAATCTCCCCATCATTGCATCATGTCATCCCTATGAATCAGGCAGCTCAGGAAGAGGTCACTGAAGTGAACTGTGTCTCATCTGTGGTTTTGGGACAGGCAGTTGATGGTAAGGCTTGATCTCCAGCCAGGCTGAGCTGCCTCTGCCACACCCTTACCTGACACCCTCACCAGACCTAGTCTTTTGGTCCCTTTCAGTGTGAGCCTAGTATACTGGAAACACAAATAGAATCAGATGAAAGTTTGCTGCTGAAATTGTGCATGCATTGGGATACTAGCTGTCCAGCATAATGAGATTCTATCCTTCTCAGGGTGGCTAAGGGTGCCATCACCAAGACTATCCTAAGGTTAAGCATCTGGGACTTCTGGGGCTTCCCACCCACCTGCACTTGTGACAAACAGGTATGCATTGGGGATCGCACTACCACTTAAGGTTCAGTAATTCTGGGAAGAAATCATAGAATAAAGGCCAGAGCCAAATTTGTGATTGCAAAGTTTTAGTCAGAACCAGTCAAATGAGAAAGTACAGTGGGTAGAGTTGAGAGGGTCCCAAACATGGAGCTGCTTTAGCTCTGTTGTTGGGGATCAGGCTATGTTGCCCACTCTGCACATACATGAGTTCACTCACCAAGAAGCTCAGCCATGCATTGGTGTTCCGTGTACCGATTGTGATATCATTACTTGGGTGTGATGAGTTGGATCGCTGGCTACATGGCTGCATTCAACATCCAGCCCTCTTCTCTAAAAATGCTGGGCCAGGCCCATTTTACCACAGCTCTCTAATTACATGGTTGGGCTCCCAGCAAGGTGGTCTCTATCAGAAAACTGGGGTCTCGCCATGAGTCATGTCATGAACATGAAATACCAAAGTTCACCGTGAATAACAAAGACTAAAGTTTGAGCATTCTAAGGACTAAAGACCTCTGTCCCAATAGTTTTGAGAAAAGTCAGACAAACTGATACATAGAAATCTTCAAGAGTAAAGAGAAAACACATGTGTGAATTTTCAGTGGTTCCTGGGTGCATTAATCCTCGTGTCTTTCTGTGAAGCAATTTTACTGACAGATTTGTTTTAAAGATGGATAAATGAGGCCAAGTGAAGTTAGTTATGTTGTACAGCACATGAAGATCTGACTAGTAGCCATAAGGTGGGGTTTAAAATCAAGTGTTCTAAGTATTAATCGCAAGCACTTTGAAGAAATTGGAAGGATCGTCAGAGGGATAAGGACAGAGATAGGGATGCCTTAAATACTTGATTGTTTTTCTTATCTGAAAATGCAGGATGAGATTGGATTTGCCCAGAATACGAGAGAACTGCAAGGATCTAAGGAGGCTTCTTCTCTGTGTGACATTCAATTCCTTTTCTGGTTTTCTTCCTATTAGGAAAATTATGTAAAATTTTGTGTCAGGCCTTGCAATAAGCATGGAAAATACAGAAATATATGTAATGCACAAGCTTCTTTGATCTAGACAGTAAACAAAAGATTGCAATGTGATGGGGTTTTGAAGCAATGGAAGAAAGTGCTCAGGGTCAGCACTCAGAAAGAAAAACACGTGGGAGAAGTGGGAAGCTCAAGAAAGGCTGGAGAGAGACTACAGGAGCCAGCGCTTCCGGTTGCAGTGAGTGGGAAAGGGCCACTGGACTCACCATTAGGCTCGCCAGTCTAGGAGGCCAGTAGATCCTGGGGAGGCTCATAGCCCAGCATTTTGAAGCTGCTTTTACTGTCTGGATTTGCCTGCCTGGTCTTGGGGTGTGAGGGCGCAGGGCCCAGCAACGACAAGTGGGCATGTGTGCTGAAGGGTCCTTCAAGGTTTCTCATCTGCAAAATGATGATGTAGACTCCTGCAGTGATTCCTGGGGCTCTTTCCAAGTCTAACATTTCATAGTGTTTTGAGCCTTTATGAAGAATGTTTTGTAAATCAAATGAATAGCGTAAATAAGATTATAAAGAAAGCATTTGCTTTCTTGAGGGACCAAACTTTTCTAAAGCACATAAGGAATGTTCATTTGCATATAAACAGCACAGATTTATGGAAGCAGAAGTTTGTTTTCTTAGATTTTTCAGTAAGTTAGTTATAAATCACTCATTAATTTTGCTAGTCTATGTGTATTAGGAAGTAACAGACTTATGTTCATTTTAATTGACCTACACTTTGCAAAACCCTCTCTGTTCATAATAACTACATTTTCTCTGAATTATCCTGAAATTTCTCGAGTTCTTTCTCCCATGAGTTGTAACTATCTGGAATTTTTTTCCCTAAGAAAATTTGGATGGATTTATCTCTGCCTATCAGATGTCATGTGAGTCCCTGCCACCTTGTGTCCCCTTGCATTGAAATGAGAAAGGACACCTAGTGTAGTGTGGCATAGTATAAATAGAAGGGAATACCTGTTCCAATACAAAGCCCGCACCTGCATTTCTAGTGCTCATTTTTCCTCACATATATTGGGCTGCTGTTTTTCCCCACTCCCTGTATCAATTAGTCTGTATGGAGTTCCACTAAATATTATCATTTTGTGAGTATTTTATTGCTTCATATGACTGCATTTAAGATTCCAGGGCCCCTCTGACATGTCTCCCCACCCAGCACAGCACCTCTCTTCTCCTCTACACACTTTCTCTTCTTGGCTTTGACTTCCAAACTCCTTCACTCTCCCAGTGTTCCTCCTTCACAGGCACAGAGCGCACTGGACATCTTGCGGTAAGCACAGCTGCTTTTCAGGTATAGCGTGGGTGTTTCCTTGACATCTTGTTCTTCACTGTGAGATAGTTGTAGAAACTATTCCACATACATTTTGTTGTTCTAGGATACATTCAGGGCAGGGAGGCTGCAAGCTTTTAAGGAGTGAGAGGAACAGGACAGCAGAGGGGCAGAAGAGAGCCAGCGTGGGCTGGAATTACACCTCACAAGAGGGAAACTCAGGAACCTCAAGTGATTTCACCTCAGGGAATTCTAAACAGGATTCCTGATAAAAAGAAGGTCCCAAGGCAAAGGCGGCAACTGAATCTTCAGTGATCTCTGTGAGGCCACATTTTCACTTTCTCCAGGAAGTGATGGGAACTCAGAGAAGCAGAGACACAGGTGTGATGAACTAGCAGAGCTGGCTGCCAAGCTGCTGGTCGGCGAGCAGTGAAGTGACAGTGGCTTGGCCAGGGTTGCCCAGGAAAAAACTGTTTAAAAGTGAAAGAGGAGGTGAAAAGATGTTATTAACTGACTTCAGACTGAGAAAAAAAAAAAAAAAAAAAAAAAAAAAAAAAAAAAAAAAAAAAAAAAAAAAAAAAAAAAAGAGTCCATCCTGGGGGAAAACAAACCCTAAATTTCAGAATTGAAATTAGAGAATGCAAGAAAAGAAAGAAGTGTTCAGTTTGGGAAGCATAATTTAGCTTGCTTTATTATTTTAATACCTTAGCAAATTAAACAAAGATCTTAAATCTTTAGATCCATCACTGCTCAGACAATAGGTTAAATAAGCTGAAACCTATGGCTGTCTAGGAACATAGCTGCAGAGAACATCTGCAAGGCGACACTTCCTTGTGTGACAGATTTTGCTCATGTCACATCATGAGCCACAGCCCAGGAGGTTTCTTGGATTTAGTTAGCATTAACTTGCTGCAGTCTCATGACTAGGATGCTCTGCTTTGTTTCCTAATTGCTTTACTGAACAATTCAAATTTAGTGTTGAACTAAATACTAAACAAGCTTTCTCTTCATATTCCCTGCAAACAGACATTCTTAAAGAACCTTCTCTGCCCCTCTCCCCAGCGTGACAATATCTCTGCGATACTGCACATGTTCTGGTCATTTTTAAAAATCCCTTATTTATTTACTTGGTAGTGAGACCCTTCTCACTATGCAGCTCAAACTCATAGTGATACTCCTATCTCAGTCTTTCTGTCACTGGGATTACAGGTGTGTGCCACCAAGCCTGGTTCCAATGGTCAGCACAGCACACCCAGGGTTCTGGGACTGGCATGGCATGTGGTACTGGGGATTGAACCCAGGTCCTTGCATTTGCCAGGCAGGTGCTTAGGCCGCTGAGCTATCTCCCCAGTCCTCTTTTGTGAAATCATTTTGAGTGATTTCTTTTTTTTTTTTTTTTTTTACCATACGACATTGAGAGTTAGACATTTAGGTTGGAGCATTTCCCATATTTTGTTCCTTTCTGAGTCCAAAGGTAGAAAGTAGGGATTATAAAATAGCAGAAGCTATTGTTCCTAACTTCTTATCCAGCTCATGAAGTCGTCAGACATCCATGTACCCAATCTCCCAAACCACTGGAGCTCATAGCAATTAGATGTCTTCCCATGTTCCAAATGGAAACTTTGACATTTGGCAAGACATATACCCATTCCAAATATTTCCAATTTTCCTAACTACAGTTAGAAAGATTCACAAAGAAGTCTCGGTTAACATCTCATGACATTTTTTAAGAACCCAGCAAATGTGAAATATGGATAATGTGGTCAGCATGTTCAGTTATAATGTCAAAACTAAAGGGTACTATTAGTGTATATGATGCAGTTGAAATAATTTCTCCCTTTTGGATCAAATTTAAGACTCTGAGAACAAAGACTATCCCTCACCACAAATGAAAACAATGTGATGAATTCCTTCCTGTCTTTCTTTCATTTTCTATTTAAAGATATTTCTGAAAATACATGAATTATGCAGCTTATCTCTCAGATGAGAAAGGATTTTCTTGGATTGGATGGCTACATAGTTATTAATAGTAATAAAATTTTTCATGTTCTTTTGTATCAAATGGAATTCTGTGTGAAATATGAAGGAGCTATTCCAGCAACGATAACAGTAACTGATGAATAATTATAAATGCTATATGGAATTAAAAGGTATTTTAATTTGTCATTACTTCTATGTGCTTAGAAAGGATCTGAATAATTATAGTGACTA
The DNA here is from genome assembly GCA_004027025.1 of Myocastor coypus. Taxonomy (NCBI): domain Eukaryota; kingdom Metazoa; phylum Chordata; class Mammalia; order Rodentia; family Myocastoridae; genus Myocastor; species Myocastor coypus. The sequence goes on along the minus strand of PVJA010015260.1, from coordinate 25,880 downwards.
TAAAAAGCAAGCAAGTGATATTTGTCTTCATTACGAGATTAAATTCTTAACATACCACTTTTACTATAAGTTAAAACCAAAAACCTCTCTTCTGGCTTCCTATAAAGATGTAATCATGACTGAAAACTGCTCAGCTGTGGATGTGTTTGTTCTTCCTGCTATTACATGGCAATGCTGTGCTTCCAGCTCATTTTAATTTGAAAAGTGTTCATCTTTTCCATTTACAAAAATGAAATTATACTTGCTTGCTCAGTGTGAACTGTCGACCTTCATGTCACATTAATTCATGAAGATGACAGTGACTAGAATTTCCTTGGGTCATGACCGACTGATGGCAGAAACTGAAATGAGATTCTAAAAAAGAATTTTTCTTTTTATGACCGCTATTAAAAAGTGGCTGTGGTAGCCAGGGTCACCAAGACAAAATCATATATACATATATACATATATATATATATATATATATATATATATATATATATATGCCCTTTTCTGTTCATTTGCATTTAAAATTTTAGACTATTATATGACAGCATATTTCTTGGGAAAGTAGATTTCAAGACATGCAATGTGTTTCTAGGTGAGGGATAGGATTTCTCCTTTATAGCTTGTGCATTTTCATTTATCCCAATTGCCATGGAGACATCTGGATCTTAGTGATTAGCAGTAGGGGAAGCTGCAAGAGGATTCTAGCTGGCTCCAGCACCTTCGCCTTGCTCCTTCCTGAAGCACAATGTGAGCACTCAGGCCCCTGCTGTAAGGGAGCCTCAGTTTAGCCAGATCACATCAACATCAGGGGAGAAATCTCCTGCTGAAGCATTCAGCAAGCTCTTTGACCTAGTGATTCCTCTTGCACTCTTTTTTTAAATTGGTTGCACAGATGAACGAGTTTCCACTGGCAGATTTGTACATGCACATGATACACAGTACCTTGATATACTTCTCATTACCTCCTGCACTCTGCTTTCCCCCATGGTTTCACGTTTTCAGGGAGTCAGGATAGCCACTCCCTTGTTACTTATGCTCACACTTCCCCTCCCGTCTTCTAATCCCTTCCTCTTTTTCCCAGGATGTAAATTTTATCCTTTGCAGCTGGTAAACTGTGTCCCATTAATTTAACCAGCTTAAGCCTTAATGTTCTCACCTTTAAAATGAGGGAAATGGCACTTTAAAGGTGTTCATAGAGATTGAGTTGTGACGTAACATAGATATGTAATTCTTGACCTATAGTAGGAATACAATAAATGGTAGCATCTTCTTGTCGCCAAAAGAGACTATGCACCCTTTAGAAATTAGTTATCAGTGTGATTGGTGTTTTTAAGGAAAAAAGCTGAAGTATTTTTGCATATGTATTTAGCAGAAAATTCTGCATGAACAGACAATTAAATTTACTTTGGTGTGAAAGCTAATTCTCCTACCATCATTCTCCACTCAAGGGGAGCTTCTACAAGCAATTACACCTTCAGCTTAAAGGTAGATATACATATCTACCTTTGTAAAAGGTATGCACCTATATAAAAACACACATGGTATCCTGGCTGTAGGAACATTTGATATGAACTTTTGTCTTTGTCATTTAGAAATATAAATTTTCTTCTACAGGATGTGTTGATGACATTGGTAATTGAATTATGTACACAGATTGCTTAGTCTCAAGAATGTAAATTCAACTTTATTTAAATTTGATGCTTAAAGTAACGTAGGGTGAGGATGAAGAGAGAGAAACAGAAATAGAATGTGGAATTATGAAAGAAGGTAAGACTGTGTTCTCTATCTTCTAGCCTGAAGAATAAGTAGTGAAGATATCAAGGGAGACTGAGAAAAGATGCCAGCATTTCTCTTCTGTGGAGACTGCTTATCAACCACCTAAGGAGGATCCTTTCTTGAACAATGAACATTTCTTTCATGGAGTCACAGATTAACACATGACTAATCTTGATTTTGGAAAATGAATGATATTATTTTTTTTTAATTTTGTGGTAAGTTATTGTATTTGGGTGGATTTTTAAAAAAAATCTATCTTCCTGGTAGCATATTTAGCACATGTTCTAAATTATAACTCTGTAGCAAACATTTGGAGCATTATTCAAACATACAAAGAATGAAAATTTTTAATTTTCAGCTTATTCTAGATTTCTTCAGAATTAATTATTCTGTTAAATTCTTGATGATTGTGTCCTTCATCACCTCTATCCAGAAATAAACATTCTTTCATCATCGTGTTAACATAAACAGATCCAGAGCAAATCGCTATTAGTGGAAGATATATAATGGACAAATTCCAGTTCTTCACCTTCAGCCATGTGTGCCAGGCTTGTCCCCTAAATGACAAGAGCAAGGATGGCAGACAAAGGAATAATCCTCATCCTTTCCTTCTGATCACAAAATGGACAGTTTCTCAAGGTAAAACCAAGCCCTCTTTGCAAGCTGCCAAATACTAGCTTAGGAAATGAATTAGTCTGCTTGCATGATGATCCTCTTAGTCAAAATGTCCTCACAGGAGTTGACTTTGTTAAAATCTTTCATAAAGCATCCAGAAGAATGATAAGCCCCCAGAACAAGAGGGAAATAGGCATTTCTTCTGAAGTTGCTCTGGCTTTTGGAGTACAGGTGATTCAGAAGCAAGTGAATACATCCTGAAGAAACAGCAGCCTTGGGTCAGCAGGGCCTCCTTTTCTTCTGTTTCTCATGAGAATCTTGCTGCTGTACCCATAACTTTCCTTTGGAAAGAAGGCCATGGATGGGACAATAGACTGGACAACTGTTCCTCTGTGCTGAGGAACATCTCTGAGCGCAAGTCACAAAGCTTTTTCTCTAGGAGTAATTCTTCTCAGTAGTGACCTCAAGTGGTGTCCTGAAAGCTGATTATAACAAGAGACCTGGGGGTCTGAGGAGATAGCTCAGTAGAATAAGTGCTTGCCTGGCAAGTGCAAGGTCCTGAGTTCAATCACCAGTCCCGCAAGAAAAAAAAAAAAAACAAGAGACCTGGAACTTCTGTTCAGGATACTGCCAGCACACCGGCTGGAATCTGGCTGGGCCAGCCTTTTGCACTTTGTCGTCCCAGGAATGGATCTGGTCACTGGGTGGTCTGGACATGAGTTGCTTTCCACAGAGAGCTGAGGTGGTGACACAGCACTGATCAGTGAGTCAACAGCAGATGTGCAGCATTGCTGCTAAGGTGTCCATTTCCTGGGCCTGGAATTTGTCACTGTCTCCCAAGGACAGACCCTTCTGCAGGGTTTGGGCTTGCCAGGGTGTGTGCCTGTGATGAGAAGTGGCCACATGAGGTTGCCCTGTGCGGAGAAAGGAGGATTCCTGGGGTGGGGGGGGAATCTATTTTGCTATTTTAGAAAGAAGCACACAGAGCTGTAAACCTCCAGTGAGGCTTGTCTTTGAATATGTAAAATAAAGCTTTATTTGTCAATTCTGCTGTAAAATAAGCATTGTCCAAGTTAAAGAAAAACATCTGTGTTTCTATTTGTGTATAGTGACTGAGTTCACACCCTGAAGTACTATGTCTTTATTTCTTTAATAACAGAAAAGCTTATGAACTTGGATTTCTTTAGCTTTGCCCAAAAACCATGCCAGTTCCTGTATTGATGAACTTCAGCTGTAATAATCATATTATTTCAGAGTTTCTTTTTTAAATACCATTACTTTTTGGTAACCTGTCAAGGGAAAATGAATATCCTGACAGAGAGTTTTGTTTGTTTACATATTTCTTGGCTTCTTTCTTTATTATTGTCTATACAGATAAGGAAATTATCATTTTAGACAACTATAGAAGGATCAAGGATATTAGCTCAATGACATAAGCACTTGCCTGGCAAGTGCAAGTACCAGTCCCTGGTACTGGAAAAAAAAAAAAGAGAGATAACTATAGACTATAGAGATGATGCATCCTACTCTATGCAAGAAGGACTTGTGGATGTTCTTTATATTTTGACAATTCTTAAATAGAAATATCTGTACTTGGAAGACTAGCTGTTTATCTTTCTTTTGTTGCTCACTTTAATGTGTGTTTACCTCAGTTGTCCCTTTACTGGTTTCATTATGGCTGGCTTGGATTGGGATATAAAGCAGATTTCAAATGTTCAATAAACTCTGATGGTGAAGAAGGAGATTGGGGTACACCGCACTGTGCCTCTGTCCTATGGTCCAGTCAGTCCTACAGCTTCTCTACTAGAGAGCCACGTATTTAAAGAAGAAAATTTTAGTAAAGGGATTTTTTTTTTCTAAAAATCTAAATTCAGGGTAATTTATGAAGACCTTCATCCATTTAAAATGAGACATTATGCAGATTATAATGAACATTTGAAATATTTTTACTGTTGCAGAGTACTTAGAGTAATGCTGACTCAGCTAATCAAGTACTGTCCATTTGAAGTTTTGCTGCAGCAAAGAAAATAATGCTTCAAAATCACTATAGAGACTAATAGACTTTTTATTCAGGAGTGAAGCTTTTTGCTTTCAAAAGATAAAGTTTTAAGTGGTGAAAAGATTGTGTTTTTCGGCTTTGTTCTGGTTTTGGTGGTTCTGGGGACAGATCCAAGGCCTTGCACATGCTATTCAAGGCCTCTGTTAGTGATCTCTACAACCAGCCACGGTCTGCTTCTTAAAGAGGTAAATCACTCATCTAGTTCATGCTATTCTATTTACTATCCCGTAATTCAAATTTACTGTACAACACAGTTCCTTCTCTTCAGTGAAGAGATAAGCTCCAGGCTAGCACCAGTTCTGGCACCCACGAATGCCATGATAGTGAGACTCAAATTAATAATTTTCCTTATGTATAGCCTCCACAGCCCAGTGAACTAATAAATGTGATCATAAAGCAATCTGCTAAGTAGCAAGGACTACAGCGATTCCTTCTGCTGATAAAAATAGTCATAAAATTCATGTGCTATGGTTGGACTACAAGGACCAACAGGATTTGTTTTACCTTTGCCTCCTAGATAACATATAAACATAAATTAGTTCTGTAAGAATTTTCATATCTTCCTACTGAGCTGGGTACCCTAGGCCAAACAGCTCAAAAGTAAAAAAAAAAAAAAAAAAATTAAAAAATATAGAAGCTATGTAAAATATGTGAGGTAAGCACTCCTGTGGGACTTTTGGGCCTATATGCTTAAGAGACTGTCATGTGTTTTCCACCTTTTGAGAGAAACATTTAGACACAATGGTGTGAGCAGAGAATATCAAAACACCAATAAAACTATAACCTCAAACTTTCAGGTAACAAAATACACTGTCTGCATTCCATCCATGCTAAATATCTATTGTTCATTTGATCAACTTGTCCAAGAAATTGATTGATTTTCTTTCATAACCAGAATAAGAAGGATCTGATCAACATTTTATTGTGGGAACAGGTGTTTTTCTCTTTCTGGTCCTTTAAATTTTTGTTCATACTAAAGGCATGTGGAACTACCTCATAGGTGTGTTGTGTGATAGGTAATTAATAAACAACAAGTATTTGAAAGTCTAATTTGTATAAAAATGCTGCCTTAATTTGTTTTCCAACTTAAGATATGCATGTCATATGTGCCTGGATATTTCATTGCCATATTCATGTTTATACCTTTGGCTTTAAATTTGATACACAAAATGAAATCAAATTTCAAGCTTCTCCATACAGACTGAGTGCATCAAACTCAAGACTAACAAAATATCATGTGGTGAAGTGAAAATGAATAGATGCAAAACCAAGATGCATTTAAATTCTCAAAGGGGGAGCCAACATTGATCATAAAATATATTGCAGTAATTTTATATTATAATACCTAAGAGGCCCAAATATCTCAGTGACTCCCATAAAAAAGAAGAGTGGGATTATGGTTCTGCTGATGGAACTGTAGCCTTTTTCTCATTTGTGTGGTTAATGAAAGATAAAAAGCAGCGGGGGGGAGGGGGGGGTCAGGCATTTCTGGTATGTTAGGAGAGCATGTGCCTCCCCTACCTTCACTGTCTTCCTCGAAAACCAATCAACACTTTTTTTTAGGGCTTTTGCCTTTGGTAAAAGATACAGCCTAAAGAGGGAGAAATTGAGTTAATCTTCAACAGTTTCTTAGTAAGGTCATGCAAATGTTCTATGGTAATGTCAACAAATAATTTTATGGCTGCGGTTTGACTTTGAAGCTATTTTTCCCTGTAGGACTAATTATTAGCAGTTTTATTTGCTAATTTCAAATACCTCAACTTAATTAGCAATTCATTTTGGTCTTACTGTAGTAAGGATAAACAGGATAAAAGAAGCAAATTGTAGAGGAATGATGTGTGTGTGTGTGTGTGTGTGTGTGTGTGTGTGTGTCCCCATGCGAGGGTCAGTGTTACTATACTGATCCCTTAACCAGCAAACTGACCTTACATGCGAGGACCCTCCTAACCAACCCCTAGATGCCAGATACATCTATACAAAGACAACAGCCCACAGTAGAAAAGTACACATAAAAGATGGCACCAGGGAAAGAGTTTGGAGGTCTGAGATCCTTTTTAACAGTCCTGAAAAACACTCAGGTTGTGAAGATTCCAGATGTTAACAAGGGAGGGAATGATCCCCCAAATCTGCTGAGAAAATGCTGAGGGCAAACCTCCCCGAGTGTCTGAGCCTGGGCCTTCCATCAACTGACAGGATAGCTTCTTGCCCCTGGCTTCTTTTCTTTCTTACATAGAAAGTGCTTTTTGTTCTTCCATTTAAACGTGGTTTCTTTTATTTTTTACTGATGTTGAGTTTATGATCCCAGTGAACTTCTCAGACCACAGTGCAGTTGGCCTGCTGTGCACAATCTTGGAATCAACAAGAGTCTCCAAAAGTTAATAATAGGTTAATGTTCATGTTGGCTTCAAGGAAATTACCCATGTTACATAGTGTTAACCAGGCAGTACAAATAATTCCTTCTTATCAGAGTGGTAATCTCTGTGGCTGAGCTTGAGAATAAAGGAGTAAAGGGTGGGCAGAGCACAGGGCAGGCATCTGTGGATGCATACTGTGTACTTAGATGCCAGTGCTTCAAGGACAGCATATGCTGCAGAGAAGAGAGCCTCTGTCTCTAGGCATCCCCTGCTGATATTAGGAAGGTTATAAGGGGCTCCTTTCCCCCCATTTTCTTGTAAATTCATTCTTCTCAGTATTTGTTATTCTTCTTTGTGATTTTCCTATTGGTTGGCCTTAAGTGCCACAGGTTTACAAGTTTGGGGTGTCTTATTTTTGTAACTTTTTTCTCTAGCACTTTTGTTTAACCAAAACATACTATTATAAAAAAAAGTCATTTATTTTTTCTTTTCTTTCTTTTTTTTATCTTTATGAGACAGGGTCTTGCTGTACAGTTCAGGCTGGCCTTGAGCTCAGTTTTGTAGCCCAGGCTGGTCTCAAACTCTCACCGATCCTCCTGCCTCAGCCTCCCGAGTGCTGGGATTATAGGCGTGCGCCACCACGCCCAGCATTTATTTTCATTTTTATTTATTTTCCTGCTAAAGGAAATAAAATTTCTGAATTGCATTGATTTTGGTAACTGTACATTGTAGAAACTTTTCAAAGTCAAGAAGTTTCTACTTTTTGACAAAATATGTTCTCTCTCTCTCTCTCTCTCTCTCTCTCTCTCTCTCTTTCTCTCTCTTTCTCTCCATATAGATATATACCTGGGATCAAACTTAGGACCTTGTGTTTGCCAGGCATGTCCTTATGCCACTGAGCTGTATCCTCAGCTTCTAGATATATTTCTTAAAGACTTACTTTGCTTTATACCTTTCTTTTCTACTTAGCTGAAGGCCAATTGCTCACCCATATCCTACGATTTTACATATGCCCCTGGTGTCCTTGAGGTATGGAGGCAGTAATATGATGAGAGGTAATTGATTATCCTTCGCAAGTGATCCATGGGCCTCTGTAATAAGTGATGTCCTTTGGCAGCTGCTTCAGACACACTTTCCACAGGGCAGTGAATGAAGTCTCTGTTTTTCCCCAGTCACTGATTCAAAACCTGCCCAGCTTCCCATGTGCACAGCAAGCTTCCCTTGCCATGAAGTTGGTCTTGGTCTTTCTCTGTTTCTACCTAGTAACCAAGATCGCAGTTACCACAGGAGTTTTTTCTCAGAGCATAGAATGTAGGAAAGGTCATATAGCTCTTGCTGTTAGGAAATGTCTTATGTGATTTGACTCATTAGCGGAATTTAAAGAAAACAAATCTCTTTCCTATGAAATTCTCTTCTTTAACTAAAGTTCTTCTAAGAATGGAGATCAGAATCCTTGGAAGGAAAAAAAACCCAATATAATTTCTTTTTATTTTTCTCAGCTTCTTGTAATGCCAATTACAATTACTAACTACAATTAGTAATAAAGGAGTTGTGTATGTTACATCTGTGATCCATGCACATATTAATTTAATAATTATTTATGGGATAAAAATTCCAGAAAAGGGGTTTGCTTTAGAGGAAATGACATAGTATAAAAAAGCATACATTTAAAACATGGCTCTATAATTTATTTGCATTTTGATCTAGATCAAGTTCTATAATTTTTCTGAGGTTGATTTATTCTGATTAAAATGGGACTTGCAGTGGGCCGAGGAGATAGCTCAGTGGAATAAGTGCTTGCCTCTCAAGCACAAGGTCCTGAGTTCAATCCCTGGTACTACCAAAAAAAAAAAAAAGTGGGGCTTACAGAGTTTTCTTCTTACTCGGTTATCAAGATTTAATAAACTGTGACAGCACAAACATTCAAGCTATAAAATTTCACAGATATGAATAGATTTCACATTCTGCTCTTTTATGCTTTGCATTATATATTTGTGGCAAAGATATACAATACTCATTCTGTCCAACTTACAAATGAATCTGATTTAGAAATATTCCAATTTATGGACTTTCTTCCATAACTGGTTCATAAGCTGAGGATCTATTGTATGCCCTCCTCTGTCCTCTTCTTGACCATTTAACAGAAATTGTTCAGTGTACATATTGGAGAGATCAAGAGACCACTGATACCTTCTTATCCATTTCCCTCACTTTAAAAAATATAGAATGAACTGGAACGAGAACTAATATTGGAGAGGGTCACCACTGTGTAACTCCTGTTGCAACAGCTTCTCAGCTGACCTGAAAGTAGAGTTCCAGAAACTGTCACTGAATTCTGCTAAGCACTTTCTTCTGTCTCATCTCCCCTACACCCCTCATCTGTGCCTGATTCCCACATCCTTGCGTGCACTGTTTCCTCTCCTTGAGCCTCATGTACCTCTGCCCACCAACTGGCCTTTTAATTGGTGCAAGAACTTCACACTTACAGGTCTTACAGTTGTACTCATACTGGGTTTTGGAGCTGCTGAGGAGAGTGGGCGATCTGCCCTGTTCTAGAGCTGGTGACCTGCCCTGCTCTAGTACAGAAGGATTAGACATGTGACCCTGTGGAGTATCTCTACAGGTACAGCAGAGTGAAGGCTGTGTTTTCATATATTTATAGGGAATATTATGCATATATACATACAGATGGGAAATATTTCCAACATGATCCTTTTTTTTTTTACATTTTTGTTCTTTAATAGGATGCAAAATGCATAGCACAGCTGTGGATTATTCCCCTTTGTTCTTTTGAATCATGATAAGAGTCATTTAACTGTAAAAATGAGACTAAATTTATGGCTGCCAGTCTACTTGAGTGGTAATAAATGTGACACAGACACTGCTGAATCATAAACTTCAGGAGTTTGAGCTTAACCCGCTACATAAATCAGCTTATTGCACAAGAGTCCCCAATTTCAGAAAGAGGGCTAACTACAAATGAACATGAAGATCTAAGGCCCCCAATCTCTGAATACGTTTGCCTCTTGGCATCCTAATTTTTCTTGCTTATCATCTGCTTGCTGGTAGTCTTGGGGTAGCTCTCAACAGAGCTGCTGTAGATGGAGTGTTCAGCCCACAGTCCTCCTTCCTAGAGTCTGGCCACCGAGGGTAGTTTGGTTTTTTTTTTTTCCACAAACCTTTGATCTTGACAGTATGTCCTGCTGACAGGGGTGAACCCTAACCCCTGGAGTGGCTCTTTGCAGTCAACTCTCCTTAGCTTGCAACATAGTCTCACTAGGATTGGACTGTGATAGTCTAAATGCTGGGGCGAGAAGATGTGGTCTTTATATGGGTTCCACTGGTGAAAGAGTCTGATGCTAACAATTGATGCTAATAACCATGCATGCAGTCAGAATTCTACTTATGAATTATGGTACAATAACAGGAAGAGAATTGGAATTTAAGAGGCCGGCAGTTTGGCTATTTTCTTCTAGTGGAAAAAACTGAGTTTTTATAAAGCAAGTTACTTTCCTTTCCTCAGGCTCCACTTTGGGGTTGTTTTAGTAGAGACAATGTTCTAGCTATTGTGTAAAATTTGAAGTCAAGAAAATATTAAACTCAGTGAGTTTCACTGTTACACACTGGTGAAGCAGAACCTGTCTCTCTTAGTGTTCAGGAGTATGAATTAGAGTGGCCCAGAAAAGTGCTTGTGATTGGGTCTCATGAAGGCATTGCTGTGGCCTTAGCTCACCAAATGGTGTTTGTGGTGGATCTTCGCAGATCGTGGTACTACCATAGCCTCCCGCATGCAGCCAGTTTTCAGCATTTGGCCCCATTCCCTTGACTCTGGAGCAATGCTCCAGCTCCTCTCACCTCTCGTATTATGCTGCTGGCTCTTGTGCTCATTTATTATTATTATTTTTTACGTATAGGGTTGTCCAACACATGCCTAGTTTTAGCTGGAAGTGACAAAGGCAGCTTAATTTTGCCACCAAATATGTTATATGGTTCTAACAGTGAAAACTAAGAGCATGGAATCTGGGATCAAGTCAGCCAGTAGGTTGATTCAGTACAAGGAGAGCCTGCATCATTGCCCTAGCTGTCTCACAAATGCAGACGTGCATTCCCTTCTGTCTGACCTCTGTACGTGCAGCATAAGCACAATGCTTGTTCTACCCATCGGATCCTGAGGAAGAAATAGCACATGCTGAGGATGAGTCAGGCGGCATCTTCCATCAGGCAGTAGGCCTGCTAGAAATGTGTGTGGGGATCAGGAGAGGCCAGGCAGTCAGCTCCTTATCAGAAGCGGGGGCTTCCATGCCCTTGGGCTTAGCACCGCAAGCCTACTGCTCCCTTCAATCCCGATCAGCCTAATCAAATGAGACTCAGCGCTGCGAGCCACAAGCTGGCTGTCTGCGGTGGTGGAGGCCGCCCACTTGGTGCTGAAAAGCTGAGGGAACAATGGAGATATAAGGCTTTGGAACACAACACATGGTAAGAAAGAATCGCACTGGTAATAACAGCAGCCCCAGGCTGGATGAATGCTCACTGCAGGGAGGAAAAAGCTCTTATGTAATAATGATTATTAAAATGGGGACTGTAAATAATGGGGAGAGTTTAAATAGAATATTTGACAACACTGAAGTCCTGCAAGCATGGATTGAATTTTCTTGTTTAAAAAAAAGAGCTTTATTTAAATAGAAAACCTGAAAAAGCTTCAAAAAATTTCCTTTGCATCACTTAGTAGGGAAATTATTTTCTCAGTTCCTCACAGTTGGAAATGACAGATTCTGTGTCTTGTGTAAAAAGCAAAAACAAATCTCTTGGAAGAGGATGTTTTAGAAGATGGCTCACACCAATTTTCTTCTAAAGTGACAAGATTGGCAAAGGTCCCATTATCACATAGAGGATCAAACAACAACATTCTTCTGGAGGGCTATGCACCGGAATTGTCCCCCTTCCTGGGTAGAAAAGGGGGGGGGAGGAGAGGACAGCTGCCTGCACAACAGTGTTTCACACAAAGCTCTCCATGGTTGGGGATGGAGGAAGAGAAGACAGGGTGAGAAAACAATTCAGGAAAAGTGTGACTCCAGGTCAAGGGTGAAATGTGGCTTTTCAGGTGTTTGTTAAGCAACTCGTTACTAAAGAGGCTAAGTATAACTGCACTCCTTTGTGCCATCAGCCTGGGAATAGGTCAACAAAGGCATGGCAGAAATGGCGTGACTGGCCCCATATCTGCTAACCTCTGTGAAAAGCACAGGCTCAGAATTGTAGCTCCAGCTCCAACCTCAACTCGGAGACTCTAGAAAAGCCACTCTATAAAATGTGGGAACAGAATGAGGTGACCTACTAGCTTCCTGTGGTGGACAGCTCCTTTTAGCACAGCCTCTTACCTGTTATTTGGTGTGAGAATTTAGCCCTGCTTTCTCCAAGAGTGGTTCTTTTCTCTGAGCTTCTTTGCAGTGTGTACACTGTCTAAGAACAGAGGCTGCAGGGAAAAGAGGTGTACAAGGAGCTCTCATTGCTGGCTGCAGATGCTACAGCCTGAGAATGATAGGGCTTGTCACATACTTCAGGTGAGACACCCAGGAACCTCAGCCTCAGGTGTGACCAAACATGGAGCAGCAGCTCAGTCTACACAAAGACTAAGATGATGGAATGGTAGATGCTATTAGCACAAGAGTTATTTGAAGAGCCATTGAGAAGTTTTCACACAACCTTACCAACTCAGATGTGGTTAAGAGGAGTTCCTATCCCAGAGCACCGTGTCCGAACACATACATGTGAAAAGATCAAGTGGTGAATTCAAAACTGCCAGTAAGAGCTGTAACTGACTTGGACCCTCCTGATGAAATATGATGGGCAGGTCAGGATGACACACAGTCTCTTGGGCTTACTAGATCACTTCCACTGGAAGCTCAGTGAGGGCTCAGAGGAGACATAGACTGTGGGGATGTGGAACACGTGGCAGCAATTGGAAGGTTTCAAGGTGCAAGCCCCAGACTGAGCACAGTGTGCAGCCAGGATCAAGTGTAGAGGCAGAGGTCATGTCAAGTTGGAAACCAAAGAACAGAATGGAAAACATGACTCACTGAGGGAACTGAGAGGAAGAGCCAAGTAGCAGGTCCACCAGGTGAATGCCCACAGTGTAGGGCCAGGTCCTCCAGACAGCCTCAGAATTCCACCAGGGATCTGGATGCTTCTTGGATGGTATGGCATGTGTGTTCTTGTTTTTTGGAGATTTTTCTAACCCTGGGATTTTGAGGGGCTTTGCCTGCTGCTGCTTGGAAAAAGACCCATGGAAGGTCCTGTTCTAGCCTGTTATTGCCCAAGGAGACAGAAGCCACATGGTCTGCAATGTTTGCCCCAGTGGGTGCCACACTGCTGTGAACCAGGCCCCAGCAAAGGTCTCTGGGACTTGGAGATATGATAACAGTAGACAAGAAGGGTGGCGTGACAATTGCCTGTTGGTACTCACTGAGGCTGTGCCAACCTTCCACATCTGAGGGTGTGCCATGCCATGGACCCAAGTCTACGCTGTCATGGAGCTTGTTTCTATGTCTTTGAGAAACTAAAGGGCCAGTATCAGAACATTTTGTTAGGTGAAAGAAACTGCATTTCTCATCAGCTTACAATTCTGATTAGAAACATTTTTTTTTTTTTTTTTTTTTGCAGGACCAGGGTTTGAACTCATGACCTTGTACTTGCCAGGCAGGCACTTGTGCCACGGAGCTATCTCCCTAGCCCCTAGAAACATTTTTGAATCACATAATTACTGTTTGGATTTATGTACATGGAGAAATGTAACCGCTTATTGTGTTTAGGGACAAATTGAACTGTGGTAAAGTAATGTAGAACTCTCAAACACATAAATGAAGTGCTGTCTATTTGATTAAAGGCTCACTTTTCTTCAGAATGACTGTAACTCACCCTGTCAATTTCCACAGGTAGCTTATAAAATATCCCAAGCCAGTTCACACCATCAACATGAGCCAGCCCATACGCTAAGGTTATGCTAAAGCGTTTCCCAGTGTGCAGTGCTTTTCTTGTGCACCCCTTCAAACCTGACGATATTTATGAAATCAAATAACTCTGTCAGGTGGAGTAGCGACTTAATTCTTCACACTGTTGTAGAATTCTCTAGATCATCTGTGTAGGCTTGAGGAAATTGAAGAAAACCCATTGAATATTATAATTCTGGGTAAAAAAAATAATTAGACCTCATTAAATGTCCTCTAAAAGTAAGAAAAATGACCTCTATGTGACTGAAGTCAGAAAAGTAGCTATTTTCATTCATTTGTTCTAACAATTGTCTTTGAGACATGTGAGCCCTGTGATGCGCAATACAAGTGATAGATAGTGAGAAATAGCTAATAAAGTCATAATTAACATATACCTCTCGGATTTGGTTAATGTCTTAGAAATAGAGAAAAAGGAAAATCTCGTCCACATACACATCCTAACCTCATCATAGGCTGCAATGTTCCTCTCTTGGAATGGGACTTTGAGGCATGATTACTGTATTGTGGCCCAGTGTCCTTAGAGTGTGTCAATCTACAGTTAGTGAAATGAGGCAAAGGAACACTAAACAAATTTGCAAAGTCCCAGATGACCAGCAACAGAATTCATGCCAGAATCTGGGCTGGGAGAGCACTTGGTAAGCACAGTACTTCATGCTTCCTAAAGAGCTGGAGTGGCCAATGCACTGGTTATGGTCTTGGCCTCTCTTTGCTCTCATCAGATTCTGAGAATGTTTTGTCTAACCCTGAGTGTTAGGACTTGGGAACAAGGCCAGAACAGGAGTCCAGAACAAAAGGCTCAGAATGTGTATGCTCCCTCTGTGATGGGGCTTTAATGTGATTTCCAACAAGGTTAGGAGGAGCACCCTTCCCCAGGTCACTTCCTTGCCGGTGACACCAGGCATTTTCTCATAGGATAGAGCAATTTGTACTCACTGGAAACACTCAAAGAGGCTGAAGGTGTGGCAGGTGAACTATGCATCTACCCTGATCCTGAGGTCCAGAGCTCATGCTGAACTGTTTTAGAGGTATGTCATGATTTGCATTTCCCCCCATGTAACACCTCCTTGGTCAGCTGAGGGATGGCAAACGCTGTCTTTCTTTAATCACCTCTGAAACAGCTCCTGGATATTGCTGCTATTCTGCATATTTTGTAGATCGTACAATTTTCTATTTCCTCTAGAATCATTGAAATGTTCCAGCACTTCATGTCCATGGGTACTTGAATATCTGCTTTTGATATTTTTTAAAAATAATCTGCTTTTATTATTTATGCTCATATTTTGCTTTTTCCCTATCCTAATCACACATCTCTTTCATGTACTTTTAGTAACCTTTTCCTCTGACACTCACTGGACTTGCTGAGTTTAATGATAGTTGTAAAATACTTGAATACATAGCCAAGCAACCAACTGAACAAACAAAAGATAATCAGTAGGTTACGCTGCGAAATATAGCCACATCTTCTGGTAGTAATGATAACTGATGCTCTTTTGTTCTAGAACTCAGCCCTGTTTACTCATCTTAACATTATTATTTGATTTAATAATCACAAAAACTTCAGTACCTGAGTTATTCCAGTGAAACATTGGCCTTCAGTGATTTCTTAGTTGTTCAGATGATACAAAACTTTACCAAACAAATTCTGATTGTCCTTCAGTGGCTTTCATATTTGTATTTCCATCCTGATGCTTGGTCCATGAACATGAAGGTGATGGAGTGGCCCATTCTCCTTTTCAAAGATAAGTGATAGTCCTAAATTCCTTGATGTGCCTCCTCCTGAGGAACAGCAAGGTTTGTGTCTCCCTTTTTTGAAGCTGGATTTGGTTGTCTATATGTGGCAAATATGGCACAATGACCTGAATAGTAGAGGTTTCGAGGTCTTCTGGTTGGAAGAGCCCTTGACTGCAAATCAGAAGTCTGACAGTCATGCTGTTAAAGCCTCAGGCAGATATGAGGCTGTGTGAAAGGGGCCCAAGATACAGTTGGTGGATGGCTGGTGGGCACAGGGCTTCACATATGCCTAGGGATGGTGTGCTAAATTGGTAAAGGGAGAGAGCTGGAGGGAAATTGCTCCAAGCTTGCCGGCTCTGAAACAGAGTCCAGCTCGGCCCATGGAAATATGTCCATGGGGCTCAAGTATGACTAGGTCTGAAAGCATTCTAGACATGTCCTAGAACTGATTGGCCCCAGGCAGGACTATTTATGGTAGAATTCTGCCTTTAAGCTATAGCTCAGCTAACAATGGACCCCACAAACTCCATGAATATAAGGGATCCTCTACATACCCTTCACACTTTTTGACCCACTGTGTCATAAGGTACTATAAAATAGTTGGTGGAAGATTACTAAGAGATGTGTGTATAAACGTACAACTGTCAAACTGTACACAAGTGCAGCGGCAGCCACTAAGGAGAATAGACTCCTGGGGTAAATTAAGCAGTTGTACTAATGGACACCTCTTTACAACCAACAATAAATTTAAAATCTAAATTTATGTCTACTTTTTCCATTTCATTTATACTTGCAATTATGGATCAGACCACTTCCAGTGGCAAGAGACAGACAGCTAATCCAACTTGGCCTATTCAAAAAGAGATTTATGGGTATCAGCACTGAGAAACAGACACTGAGCAAGGGCTGCCAGTGGCCAGGACATGAAGCGTACATCCTCCTTGCCTTTCCTCTTGACTCTACTTCTCAGGCTATGGCCTCCCCAGCCAGGGAGCACTTCTTCCTGCCTTCTCATTATGAACAGTCCTGGGGATCCACACCCCCCTGGGGTCTGAGAGTGAGAAGACAGGGTCTGTGGGAGGAAGGGCACAGTGCACACCATGGATACAGCTCAGAACGCTGGGTGAGTATGTAGTGATCACTAGAATTATTGGACCACGACTCTTCCTTAAATCAAAGTGACCTTCCCATTGCTCACAGCACTGAATCTGTTGGAAATTAGGATGGAGACTGCAGCTTCATGATCATAGGTCAACTTCAGAAAAATTTCAGAAATCTATATTTTAAGGTATACGAAATTTAATTCATGCCTTGCATTTTTGCTAGGAAGATACAGGTTTGAGGAGCATCATAAACTATTAAGTTCCTATTAGATGCAAAGAACAATACGGACTTTAAGCAAGATTAAAATAAAGAGCTTAACCTTAGAAGTTTTCCTCTGTTTTTATTATGATATATAAATCTTTAGCAGTTTTAATGATCATAAAACATATAAATATGAAAAATGAGAGCCTATTTTGGACTAATTCCTGGATGTTGTTAAAATTGCAGTTTTATGATGAGTTCAGAATGTAATTACCTTGAATGATCTGTGAAAGAAATGGGAGTTGCAATCCTGTCCATATTTTAATGAGGAAATGAATTAATCTTATTTTGTTGAATATTAAGAATAAAAGTTTTAACATCCTTTCAAACAGTTGGTAATTTAGTTACTGAACTTAAATTATTACTTTAAACATTTTTATCCTTTTAACACTGGCTCCGTCCTCTGCACGCATGCAATACTCTAGATGAGGGAGCGCAGGGGTGCTGCCTCATGCTGGGGCACAGGGCTACTGTGTGGTGTGGAGGCCACCTGCAGCAGCATTAGAATTTGTGACTGTCATGGCACCCAGTTTTTCTTTGGGTTCTGAGGAACAGAGAGATGTCTAAAAACTCTTGGAATTTTTGGTTTATGCTAAGAAGACAAAGTTTTATTAAACTTTCTGGCTCATGATATCACATCCCTCAATGCGTTATTCCACTGTAACCGCTCTAAAACTTGGGCATTGGTCTGTGTTTACTCTTAGAAATGTCCTACTCTTATCACATATTTACCTATTGCTTCTGTTCTTACCTTTAGATGTCTGCGTCTCTTTGCTTCTTCTCTTTGCTGCCAAGAGGAGCTTTGAAACTGTCCTCCCAGTGACCCTTTCATTCTCACGGATTCTCTTTGGAAGGCTGGGGTGCAGACTGCAGTTCCAGGACCCCACTGCAATCACCTGCACCTACTTCCTCTTGCAATTGTTTTGCCACTTCCTGTTCTCAGTTCCTTACTTTTCTGCCTCAGCTTCCTGTCTTAGCATCTAATTTTTCAGCTTTTCTTTAGATAGTGTTCCCATTCTTGAATATTACTGATAATTTAAGCAATAGCCTTCAAAATCTACTTTTGATTCCTGCAAAGGATGATGAAAAATATGTTTGCTGTCATATATCTCAAAATGTATTTTTGTGTCAAGTGCTCATTTTCTTTTACTGTTACTCTTCCTCAGATGAGACAAGAACTATTGAGACAAGAGCTACTGCTTGCTTATAAGAATGAAATTTTCTAGCTCTCCTGCTTTTACCTGTTTAAATTTGAATACTAGCTCTCATGAAAGATATAGTGAAGTTAAGAATTTACTGAATTTGCCTTAGCCAAAATTTCCAATACTTAGAACCCTGTAGGTCTGTATTGTCTCACACAGCAGGCACTAGCCATGCAGAGTCATAAGTTGACTAAAATGTAAAGTACTTAGAATTCTGATTTTTTTTTAACAATACAAGCCACATTTCAAGTGCTCAGTAGCTACTGATGAAGACATGGAACAGTTCTGTCCTTGTGAAAGCTCTACTGAACTGTATTGGTCCAGAGCAAGGACCATCAACTTATCCTTTGTGGATATTTGACTACAAAAAATTGAGTCTACTTCTGTAAAATTAAAACATGGCTAGATTTATTTTGAAGGATTCCAGAAAATAAAATAACACAATTCCACATGTATCTCTACCATAGTTCTTCCTACCTCTACCATTCCTTACTACATTTTTCATATTGCAAGATGCAAGATATTCTCCTTTACTTCTTTCCCATCTTGACATATTCCATATACAGAAACTGATGGAGGAAGGTATGTGTGAGGAGGGAGGGTGCAAGCTGTGTGCCCAGCACTCCTTCCAAAGAATTGCTCCACATAAAAAGATGGCTGTCACCCTGTTGGTCTCTTGAGACAATGGGAGTAAAGAAAGTCTCTGTTACATGACCTCAGTGGACCTCAAAACTCCATTACACATTTCTGGTGAAAGACTACCTACCAGATGTTCCATTTTCCAAGGAATTACAATTTAATTCACACTCTCCATTTCAAAACCTGTCCCTCCAGGGATAGGACCCAGGCCCAGATGTTCACAGGGACTTGCTGGCATGGATTGACATGCCAACCCCACCTCTGCCCTCTGCCTGTTTACCTTTGGGCCCTCTTGCCTTTGCCCCCAGCTTTCTTTGCTCCTACAGAATACAAGCTCTGTCTCAAAAATACTCAACTGGAAAGTCAAAACCCAAACTTCACTGAGCCAAATTTTTGGTAAAGATGAGACCTTGAAATAATCTCTTCTTTCATTGCTGATATTTTTCCATTCAAGTATACTTCATCCTACCCTGTAGCATAAAGATTACCTAAACTTTAATACCAACACTTAGGGAGAAACCCAGCCAGGATGGAACTGAATGTCCTAAAAATGCAGAATGGTATCTTGTTTACTGCTGTTTTCGCAGGATCTAAGAGGATTTCTTTCAGCCCAAAAATAAGTTTTAGAGGCTTCAGGTCAGTGGGATTTTTTAAATTTTTATATTTTTTATTCATTTTAATAAGGAAAAAAGATAACATAGCAATTAAACAGTTTCAAAACAAGTTAGTAGGATGCTTACAATACTTAATACCATACATATTGTTGTCTTCATAGTAGTTAGTCAGAGGAAAAGATGCAGACCTCATCTTTTTATTAGCACAAACATTCTCAATGAACTAAGATAAAGTAGCTGTATGTCAGTAATACATGTCTATATAACTTCTATTAGATATATATATATATATATACATATTATTCTTTTAAAAGTTTCTAATACTATAAGAAAATACCATGCCATGTCTTAAAAGTAGATTATAAGTCAGCAATACAGTATTAATCATAAAACAAAAAGCATAATTAAACAATATTCAGAAAAATAATTAAATATTAATTAAATTTAAATATTTCAAAACAATATTCCAAATTTCAAATCAAATTATGAGTCAACTTAGAGGGCAGAATGTTGTGTATCATATATATGAATCTGTAATTCAGAGTACTCCTACAATATTTGAATAGGTTAATATATACAAAGATATCAACTAAGAAAAAGTTTCTTTTGTAGTACAGAATTACTAAGAATAAAACATGACATAAATACTGGAATGGCAAATATATGACCGAACTTCTAACCATTTGGTGATAGTGTATTTCACAAAGTTCTAGTATATCATATCCATGATGTTTACTAGTGGCCAGGTATCACTTGTGGGACTGAGTTACTGTTACTTTCTTGATATTTACCCTGTAGATCCAGACCCATGGACTATGCTGAAGGACATATTCTGCTGCTGTATACAAGAGAATAATTGAAAGAATGCTTTTGTATACCTCTTTTTCTCCTGTGTTTGTTTGCCCTATTTGCTGGGTTCTTTCCATTCTCCTTCATGGAGATGTGATCATTTTTATCCTTCTCTAGACATCTTTTAGTAAACTGTGCAGGGCTGGCTTTGTCATCATGAAATTCTTTAGCTGTTCTTTGTCCTGGAAGTATTCCACTTCTCCACTGAACTTGAAAGAGACTTCTACAGGGTATAGCAGTCGGGGCTGGAATCAGTTTTCTTGCAAGACTTGAAGTACTTTGCTCCATACTTTTCTTGACTTGATGGTTTCTGAGAAGAAATCTGTCATTATTCTGATGGGTTTTCCTTTAAATGAGATGTTTCCTTTCTCTAGAAGCTTTTAGTATACTGTTCCTGTGCTGAATTTCTGGGATTTTGATTACTATATGTCTGGATGTCGTTTTAATTGGGCTGATTCATTGGAGGCAATATATGTAGTTGTTATTCAAGAAATAACAGCCTATCTATGGAGGCAGCATTATCTTTCAAGGACATACAAGGTTAGAAATAAAGGAGGTCTTCTTTGGCCCAGCTTTTTTCTCTATATTGTGTGGAATACATATTCTAGTGAGAGAGACTGTTTTAGAGAGTGAGTGTCTAAACTGGAACTACAAACCTACCTATTTATTATAAAGTGCCAACACCGTTCCTATGTGTGATGTTATCTGATGAATGGCTACTGGAGTGATGCTGGGGTAATTTGGCTTGCGTGCTAACAGAGAAGGCTCTGTGTGCCCACTGATGTATGTGTGCCTGCTGTGGCATGTGTGCCTGCTGTGGCATGTGTGCCACCACATGCCCAGATCATGTTCCAGGAGCTGTGATCCATAGCTCTGCTGATAGCTGGATGGGTGAGGTTCATGAGGAGGCCAAAACTGAAGATACTTGCAGGTAAGTCAGGTGGTCTTCCTGCCTTAGACTTGTCCTTGTTACTCTGTGTAGGGTTAAATTATGAGCAACCTGAAATACCCAGATGAGCTGAGTCACCATGCTTCTGGTTGTGGAAAGGCCACCTGAGGGTTTTTGCCAGCAGCAGAAAAGGAGAACATCAGGCAAAGATACGCTGTTGGTTCTCCTGAAGAAGTTTGTCATGCTCATTTCCTGACGTGAACTCAGGTGTTCTCATCATTGGAGAATCTCAAGTCCTCACTGGCCCTGGCTGAAGTTCTTTTAGCGGGAACTCTTGTCCTTACTTCAGGTGTTTCTTCCTGGCTCTGGCGCAGATACCTCAGCCTGTTGACATAGGTCCTTTGTCCACTGATGTAGACTTCCTTGCCTCCACCACTGGTCTTTGGGCTCTTTTGGTGCAGATCTTTGATACAGACTTGCATGAGACATTGCAGTGGGCTCTCGGCTTTGAACAGGGCTCATGTAGAACCCTGCTGTGGGATCCAGGCCCTCAGTGGACTCTTTGGGTTGCTGACATGTGGACAGATCTCTTGCACTGCTGGAAGAAGTACTATAAAAGAATAATCTTATGAATTATGTGTGCTGTGTTAAATCTATTCCTTTGCTTACCCTTACTAGAGCCTTCCCACATTTTTAGCTGCCATATCGTTGTGGTACCTAATGATGCATTTGCTGTGGCGCATTAGCAGATATGCATATCGCATTTGAACCCTTTCCCTTTCTTTATGGAACCATTCATTTTCCTGCAAAGACTTTTTTGAACAGATGGGCTTTGTCCTGACATTTACATGAAGCACCTGATCTCCCTGTAGTTATAAGCATTCGGCACAAGGATCATTTCCCTCTCTTTGTTTCAGCAGGAGAAGGGACTGGACTCTCATCAGCCAGGGAATCATGCAGAACAGAGGTTTACACTGGTTTAGAAGCAGATTTGGACCTGGGTATTCTACCAGGAAAATTTCTCTAATTCTGGCCTCAGGAAACAGACCCTGCTCTTGTATGACTCTTCATTTCAACACTTACATTATGGCAGCAAACTTTTTTCTTTGCTTTTCTTTCTTTTTCTTTTTTCTTTATTTTTATCTTTAAAGAGAAAGACAAGCCGGGCATGGTGGCGCACGCCTGTAATCCCAGCACTCGGGAGGCTGAGGCAGGAGGATCGGTGCGACTTCAAGACCAGCCTGGGCTACAAAAGTGAGCTCAAGGCCAGCCTCAACTGCATACTGAGAACCTGTCTCAAAAAGACAAAAAAAAAAAAAAAAAAGTAAAAAATAAAAAATAAAGAGAAAGACAGTAGGTCTACTGGATTTTATGGACCAAAAACAGTCTCTTTTGCAACTATTCACCTTGAGCTTTGAGGCAAAAAAAAAAAGAAAAAAGTAGTGATCTTCAATACATAAATAAGTGAACATGGCTGTGTTCAATAAAACTTTATTTACAAAACTTAAATTTAAGTTTTATGTCATTTTTCACATATTATGAAACATTACTCTTCTACGGGTATTTTGCAGCTTTTTAAAACTATAAAAGACTGTTGCAAGTTGTATCCACAATGTCAGTGTGCTGGATATGGCCCCTAGGCTGTGGCTTTATTTATCTCCCCCACACTGAATACCAGGCTAGAGTTACTGAGATAATCTCTCTAAGACTGGAGAAGCCTTGGGCAGACTATGCAAAGTAAATGTATTAGCCTCTCAGTGCTATGTTGAAATACCTGAGTCAACCGACTTATAAAGAGTAAAGGTTTATTTTAACTCACAGGTCACATGACTATGCACAGAGTGGAGTAGACATGTAGTCAAGGTCACAGTTTCCTCTACAGACTGCAAATCAGAGGGAGAACAAGACTGGATCCCACACTCTGTCTTGCAGGCACCAGTGACCTCCCCCTAGGCTCTAGCTCCTAAGAGTCACAGCATTCCTCCATTATGCCATCGTGTGGACAAAATTCTTTGTACCCAGATTTTTGGGGCACATGTCCCAAACCATAGCATGAGATAAGCGCTAGCACAACCCACTTCCTCCTTGTGCCCATACCCTCCCCTCTCCACTTAGATTCATGTAGGCTCTCTGCTGCAGGGCTACGTGGACCATGCAGCACCCTCATCTGCCTTCTCAGGCATGGTGGCTCTCAGCCTCCTACTGCTGACACCTGGTGATGGGGTAAAGGGCTTGGAAGCTGAAAATCAGCAATAAATCTATTTCAATAATTTACACATTAAGATTTCATTTACTTAAATATCTTCTGTCTTAAAAAATGAAAAAGAAAAACAATGAATAGCAGTCTACCGAGTTGAAAAAAAATCCCAAATTGTTCTCTTCTCCTGGACCTGCTCAGCTTCCTGAATCCTCTTGCGAAGCAGGTCCAAAGGAAAGGGCTCTGTTGCTCATACTCTATTTCAGAAGCATTACCAGCCCCATCCTAGCAGCCTGGTTTTTGCTGCTAGAAATGTATAGAGAACAGTGCCTCTGCCATGAGCAAACCAGCAGAACTCAGGTGCCCAGAGACTGGTTGCCTCCCAACGGAGGGATTCTTGAGGGGCAGAGGCAGATGCTCCCTGAGGCTCATTTCCATACTGTGCCCTACTCCAGCCTCTCAGGAGTCCTGAGATCACCCCAGGCAGCTGCTGGACAGGAAGTGCCAGCAGACTCTTAACCTTTTAACTCTTAACCTTGGCAGTCATCAGGAGCGGGTGGCAGCAGCAGCAGCCCCAAGGTGCTGCACAGCTCAGCAGGGTGGGCTAGGCCACTGTGGCAGGAGCCCAGGCAGTACCAGCCTTGGGCAGCAGTACTGCTGTGGGCTCCTCACTCACTGCACCACTGGCACAGATACTCTTCATCCCTCTTGGGCGTAGCCAGCAAGAGGAGCTTCTCTCCCCATTGCCCTCAATCTGCTCCACAACCCAGAGTGAGGAAAAATGGTAAAGATGATAGCAGCTTCTGTTCTGGTGTGACTTTACTTCTAAGCAGTATGCCACAGTGCCACTTTACCCCTACAAAATGAAGAAAAGATTCTACCTGTGATACTAATTGCAATACTAGAGAGTCGTGATTTGAGTGAGGGACCATGCAAAAATGGGCCAGAACCCATGCATGCAGAATGGGCTGGGCCAGAACCCAGCCTCCTTCCAACCCTGGCCAAGCATATAGGGTCAGGCATAGCGGAGGCTTGGTGTGAACTCAACAATTGTGGCTGAGCTTTCAAATAAGGAAACAGAGCCCCAGCTGAAATCACTTCTATCAAATCCCCCCTGTCAACCCTCTGGCTCCAATATCCACAAGTCAGCGAGAGAGCTTGTAGCATATTCTATCCTTCTATTGAATCTATGTTGGAAAAAGAGACCTCTCATTCAAAACAACCTAATTCTGAGAGCATCCTTGATGTTGATTTTGTTGTTTTATTTTGTTTTCAAAAATGTGTTTGGAGTCCAGCAAGATAACTCAGCAGACTAAAACACCTGCATAAGCAAGCTTAGGGACCAGGGTTTAACCCCCAGCACCACACGGCATGCCAGCCCTGCCCCCAGGGCAGGCTGGGCTGGCCAGAGTCTGGGCATAGAGGTGCGTGCCTATAATCCCAGCAGTAGGGAGACTGAAAGCAGGAGATTCACCACGAGTCCAAGCTGCATAGTGAGACCCTGCAACAAGCAAATACATAAAAAGAAGTGTTTGGAGGCCACTGGACCCCTGAGGCTACAATGTTTGGAGAATTGCACATTGTCTAGATTGAAACACACACAGGTCCACCTAGGACTGGGACTGGGACTGTGTTACTGGCAAGTAGGGTCCATGCAGGGCAAAAGATGTGTCTACCATAAGGGCTGACCTTAAATGTGTGCAGGCTGATCCCAGCAGGGCCAGCTATGGACACAGGTAAGCCTGGCATCAGATTTTGTCCCAAGACATGCTGCTTTGTAGATCAGGATCTAATTCTTCTCAAACTCATGCTCTCATCTATGGGACATTCTAAGACTTTTTTTTTTTCTCATTTTCTAACAAGTTCAAGATTTCTTCTAATAGCCTCTTATAATTTCTCTCTGGGAACACTTGCTAACCACTTACTGAACTGTCCATCCTCTACCCTGGACTATAAGCTGCATGCCCTTCCTGCCTAGCAGTTTGCAGCACATAAGGTCTGGACCTCATGACAGCTCAATAAATACTGTTGACTGTAATGTTAGCTTGGATAAAGAGCCTCTGCCTGTACAACCTTTCCATAAAGAATGGCCTTGAGACCTGCGTAATTTCCTGGTTCCATACCCTTGCTCAGCCTCCATCCATGCTATTTCCCAGTCTCCAAACAAACTCCACGCTAGGTCAGGGTTGTCGCTTAGGTGAGAAGGGTTGCTGCCCCTTCAGCTGTCTCCTTCATCTTCCATCCTCACTGTACTTCAGTCCCCATGTACTCATGGGTTCTAGTGGCACAGGTCAGCAGTGAGGTCTCACTTCTCTGTGTGTAAGTACTCACCATGAGCTCTGAGGTCCTAGGATGTGACGACCTGATAGGATCCTGACACCTGGAGTGACTGAAAAGAAGGTAACTCAAGACTGAGCATTCTGAATGGAACAGGGTAGGTGAATCTCTGCCTCAGAGACAAATGCAAGTCCCAACACAGACATGCAGCATGTAGCAGGTGAATAAGGGGTACAGAAAAGAATAGCAAGACTGGAAGACAGATAACTTCAAAGAAAGCATGAGTTCGTTTTCTTGCTCTTTCTTTCTTTGTTTTTTTTT
>PVJA010015259.1:20993-45866 GCA_004027025.1 Myocastor coypus | reverse complement strand
TGGTATCTTGACTATTATATGTCTTGGCGTGTTTTTAGTTGGGTTGATGTTATTTGGGGTTCTGTAGGCTTCAGTTACCTGAATGTCTGATTGTTTTCTCAAATTTGAGAAGTTTTCTGCTATTATTTCTGCCCATATTCTTTTTATATCATTTGTATTGACTCCTTCTTTCTCATTGATTCCCATTAATCTCACGTTGTTCATTTTTGTATCATCTTGCAGATGATGAATTATTTTTTCCTGCATTCTGGTTGTTTTTAAAAGATCCTTTCTTACTCTTTCACTGTCTGCAGCTGTGTCTTCAAGGTTCGAAACTCTATCTTCATTTTCATTCATTCGGCTCTGCCAACTTGTGATCGAGATTTTATTTTCTTGTATATCTCTTTGAAACTGTTTCATGCGATCCATGTCTTTCTTATATTGCTCCGTCAGGGAGTCCATCATTTTTCTATTCTCCTCTTATTTTTTATCGATGTCATCTTTAATAGTATTGAAATCTGTCATTATGGTTATCCTTTCTCTCTCTAATACAGATATTATTGCTGTTCTGTTCTCCTTTCTACTTTCGTGTAGTTGTTCCCCTACACTGGATGCTATTGATTTAGGCATGTCTTTGTCAACTTTAGATATTATTTCTGCTCTGATGTCCTCTATATGTTTCTCCAGCCATTTTTCCACTTCACGTATTTCTTTTTTTACTTCAGATGTTATCTCTGATCTCAGTTGCTCTATAAGTTTCTGCACTTGTGTGTCTGCCTCAGATGCTACCAATTCAGAAGTTTCATCTGTATAATTCTCATTTTTTTCCATGATAGTGTCTTCTGTATTTGATTTGTGTGGGCATGCGTCCTGAGATTGCCTCCTACTCCTTGTTGTTGTCATTTTGTATGGAAGCGACCTCTGCACTTTGGTGGCGTTATGCTGTGTCTATGGGGCTTTGGTCTGGAGACTCCAAGCTGGTTCTTCTACAGAGCTTCCTGACTCTGTGTTCTAGCTCTGGCTCCTAGCTTTTGTGAATCCTGGTGGATGTGGTCTGTAGGTGGAGGTGGAGCTTTGGGAGGGAATAGTCCTGGTAGGCTGGTGGACCAGATCGGTTGCCAAATGGGCTATTTGATGGGTTTGGTTCTGTAGCTTGGGCTGGAGGGGTTCAAAAAAAAGGTGGGGGGGAAATCAGGGAAAGGGAAAGCGGGCCAGGGATCTTGACGCAGCCGGCGCATGGGCTTGGCTCCCAGCGGTGTTGTTTGGGTCTGGGTTGGAATAGGAAGTTTGTCGCGGGAACGCAGAGCTTAATTAATTTTAATGTGAAAGAAATTGCAATGAGATAATTTCAAAACAGGTCAGTTGGACAGTTACTACAAAATATTAATGGAATATTGTAGTTATTGCTCAAACAACCAGAATGCTGGAAGAAACTCAGAGAGTAAGGTTCAGGTTAAGAAGCTTTAGTTCCGAACACGTTATTTACTAGCAGTTAAACTCATGCTTATGTGAGTTTTGATTTGGTGTAACATTAGAATTTGCAAGAGATGGAGATGAATGGCATTGGAGTAACTAACATGGTAGAGGAAATTTCACAGCAAAGTAATGTTCATCTCAGTTATATCGTGGATACTGATGGGAGGTACTTGCCAGATTTACATTGACAAACATGCCGATCTACAAAGTTCATTTTTTTTTTCCGGAAAGGAAGTACTTGCTAAATGGGAGTAAAGGAAAACATGGTTATTAAAAAATGGCACTTAAAAGAAGCCAAATACTTTTATAATAACAATAGTAAAGATTAGTTGAAGGCATCTCAAATAATATTCATAGATCTAAAGGTGGAAAATTGAAAGATTTTGCTTCTAAGAAGACAGCTTGAGAAACTTCTGCTCTAGAATTTGTTTTCCTGTTCAAGTCCACAGTGCTCAATCATCCAGGAACTCAGAGGTTTCTGCAGCCAAGATGCAAGTGACCCAGTCTACTGCTCAAGCTGGTGAAAGAATCTGGCACCAACTATAAGATTTCAGTTTTAAAGACATGGAGAATGCCAAGGAATGTGAGTCACGGAAGTTTTCATCCAGGTTTCAGAGAAATGCCTTTGAAGTCATGCAATGTGCTCTTGCAAGTGCAATGAATATAGCTGTAAGAGTGAATCTGAAAATTCATTAGAATACACAGGATCTTGGAGATGCCAGAAATTAGCACTCTCTGATGAGAAATACCACAGAACATGACATGAGTCAACCCAACAGTGAGGCCTCTTTGAAGCCTGCACTGGGTATGCGCCCTTAATCCATTTGAATTCCACATCTCTTTACAACTTTGCCAGTGATGAACACACAGGGTATAATGTTTGTCGTGTTCGGTTTGGGCCTTGCTTTGGTCCCATTCCTTTGTGCAACCATTTTGAATGAAAATGCTTAGCCTGTATGACTGTAGTATTTAACTTTCTTTTTTATTTTTATGGGCTATCTCACGTAAGTGTTTATCTTGAGTCTCAAAGAGGAGTTTGGAATTGGACATTCTAGCAAATTTGAAACTGTTAAGGCCTTCTTAATTGTTAGAGATATCTAAAATATAATTTACATAAAAATAGGCATGAGTTGATTGAAGACCAAGAGAAGAAAGTTAATTTTTTAGATATTTTTTATCGCATAATTCCTCATGGATTCAGAAGATGATCGCATCATGGAGCACTATATCATCAGTTGCTTACTCTAGCGATGTGTTTATAGCTCAATGTGTTGCTAGGAGCTGGGGCTTGGTTAGAGCTGTGTCAATAGAAGGTATGACTGGGATGAGTATATTTCTCTTTTTGGCTCTTTCTCTCTCTGTTTCTGGCTGGAATACTGTGAACAGTTTGACTCTGCTTGACTTTTCTACCATGATGATGTTTCTACCTTGAAGATAGGTGGCCATACATGGGGTGTGATCCCTCAAACTAAGGGTCTATGTTATCCTTGCCTCTCTTGTTATCTCAGCAACAGGAAAGTGACTAACAAACCCACTAAGTTTCCTTGTTTGCAAGATGCATTCACTTAAGACAAAAGATCTCCATGTATCCTCGGATAAACACTTGCTCAAAAACATTTTAAAAATGTTGAAAGGAGGATAAATTGTTTTATTTGAATTTATTTGTAAAAGCATGTATGTATATATACACTATGGATGACCTCCTGACCATCTTTTCTTGAAGGAAGAGTGACAGTCTCTATTTTCACTAATCTGGCCCTATTTCGTTGTATTGATATGTAAGAGCCGTCTAGGACTTTTATTTGTCCTCTCAATTAGTCTGAAGCAATGTATATTGGTCTAGCTGAGGTGTTGGCAGTGATAGTCTTTGAAGGTGGCATGCATATCTCCCTGGTAACTTATACCTACTGCTCCTTAATGTGAGCTGGGTCCAGAAAGGCTGAAGAGCTAATGATCTGTGCCTTCAGCTGGGAAGGAACCTGGTTACAGGCTATGACTTCCTGGGGCTTGACAAATTACATCAAAGCTGAAGCACCAGACTACCGAAAACATTCCGTACTATGTAAATAGCCTTGTGCAGATTAGTCTCTCTGCATATCCTCTGCAGGTGGCAGAGGTAAATGAAGGACCCCCACCTAGCTCACCTCACAGTGTTCACCTACCTCCCACAATTCTCAGTCATTCCTCCTCAAGCCACTCTTCCACTGAATAAAGTCCGGTGAGGCCTTGGATTGCTTTCTTTGTTCCAGAAAACCTTCTCTGGGGCTGGACTTAGAGCGTTTTACCTTCCCAATAATAACAAATATGTTTTAGTGCCTTTATTTTCGCTGTTGGTTGCATGAGAAGTGGTAGATTGGAATTATTTTAGTGAGATTCCAATAATGTAACTTTGGGATTACAAATACTGACTTCCTGGATCAAAACGAGTGCCTAGGAGACTCTTCCACAATACACCATGTGCCTGAAAAAGAAGAAATGTTTTAAAAGAATATTCTATCTTTTTATGTGTAATGTAAACATATCTTTTCAGAAATAATTTTCCTAGCATAATTAAGTAATATTGTTTCCTTAAAAGCTGAAAAGCTTACCCAAATTTCCCTGTGACTTTCTTAGATTTCTCTCCAAGTTTTATGTCCTAAGAATGTCCTTTGGCTCAGTAAACCAGCTGGGGTAGTCACCACTATCACTATCATTCTATTTCTTTCTTTTTTCTTTTTTTTTTTTTTTTGTCTTTTTGAGATAGGGTCTCGCTATGCAGTTCAGGCTAACCTTGAGCTCACTTTTGTAGCCCAGGCTGGTCTCGAACTCACACTGATCCTCCTGCCTCAGCCTCCCGAGTGCTAGGATTACAGGTGTGCACAACCACACCCGGCGTTATCATTCTATTTCTGTAAGTCCCTTTCTTTGTCTTAAGCTGTTCCCAAATTTCAGCTTGAAGCACTGACTTACACCTTCCTTCTTATAACTAATTTTTTGTCACTCTCAGAGTGATCTAATGGAATATTTTGTCTGTCACTTCTACAGAATTTGTTTTTATATATATTTAGTTGCCTGTTTCCTTGTATGTTTCTCCCATTAGATATGTGTACCTTGCAACAGGAAGTATATGCTTGTGTGTGCCTGTATGTGTGTGTGTGTGAGTGCGTGTGTGTGTGTGTGTTTCCATGCGTTTCCTTAGGGCCTAACATAGTGCTGAGTACACAATGAGTAATCAATAACATTTGCTGAAAAGATGAATGAAGCACTAAATCTAAAACTGCTCTTTGTCCTGAAGATTGGAAAGTGAACTAAGCACCAATGGTCAATAATCCTTCACTTTAATAGAAAATCAGATTGGATAGTTTTAGCTTCTTTCTGAAACACTATACAAATCAACTTAAGTCTCTAAATGTTGGGGGTAAGTCCAACTAATTACTAAATTCCTTATTTCTCTCTAGCCTTTTGTTTAATGGGTTGTGTTTTCTTAAATTAAATACAGAAAATCCATTACAATTAATAAACAAAGGGCTTTCTTTTATTTTGATAACATATTTCAGTATTTCAGCATAATTGTAGTACTGTAATAATACTAAAAATTCAACATTATCATAAGCATTCCTACATATACCTAAGTATTTATGCATACTTAAGATTTTTTTCCTAACTAGGTTGATGTCACTATGAATTGAGTTTAAATAATAGAGATAGAGTATTGAATTTTAGATTTGACTTTGGAGATAGACTCAAAATAAAGTTTGTCTTGAAATTACCTGTCTAATACTGACATAAAGCTCATGGATATAATCAGTTTGTTTAGCATAATAAAATATCTTGGTTGAAAAGGCTTGTTTTTCATAAAGAAATACAAATTATAAAAGTTTTAGTTTACACCAAAAAATTTAGTCATGTGTACTGAAGTGTATAATCTAATAGTTTATGTATTTTGTTTAATGACTGTACAAGTAGTATTTTAGAATTCAACATTGCCATGATTTATGAATTTGACACATTTGAAATTATATAAAAAAGCTATTTGGACAATTGTTGCATATTATGCAAATTTTCAGGGGTCAATTCTCTTAAATTTTTATGGTGTTACACTCTAAGCCAAATAATACTGGACTATTTCACTAACTTCTGATTCTAACTGAAGTGCAGCTCAATGTCACAAGTTAAGAGCACAATACTCAAAAAAGCTTAGCTTCTTTCATAGACCAACCACAAGTTTAGGTGACCCCATTCTGTCCACATTTCCAACAAACAGATTTATGGCTTTTTAAAATTTCATCAGTTTCAGTAGTTCAATACAATATAACATTTACTTATAACACTACTATTTATAAAATCATAATTTTATATCAGGAAAAATGATGCAAATGTATTATAGCTGAAAAATGATTTGCAGATAGTGATGTATAGGAGTCCCATATCTGAAGATTCCGGTGTTCTTTGCCAATGAATCAGGACATACTGATTTATAATAGTGTACATAGACTATCGCTAACCAGAGAAGTGCTCCTGGGCTTCAGTATCTAAATTACTGGAGTTTCATTATTTTGACTTTGAATGAGTCACTGATCAAACAATGTAACACAGCCTGTAGACTTCTATTCCTATGCCAATGTTACATAAACCCCCAACTCTTTTAAAAGCAAGACTATTCTTTTGGAGAAGGTCAACTTCTATCCTGCTTCATCTGCTTTGCATGAACTATGTGGAGCCCGCCATAAGCTACACTTTTATCCTAGATAAGGAAATTGCTAGAAGTCTAGTAGTGGTGTGCCAAACAAGGAAATATCCAAGAAATGCTCAAAGTTTCCAGTGTTGGCTGGCTGGAGTATACTACATAACCTCTCCTCAGTGCTCTGTACTGCTCTTAATTCCTGGATAAAGGGTTTTATAGATTAGGATACACAAGCAGAGATATTATTAGCTTGCTTTATTCCATTGTAACATCAGCATTCCAAGAATGAGCTGACTTACAATATGAGTGTGAAGGAATATACAAATAACATTAGTTTTCCCAGTTCTCATTGTTCTTTAGATAATACCTATTTGAATAATCAAGTTTTGGCAGGTGTAAAACAGTAACCTTGACTTAGAAAAAGTACTGTATGTACAAAAGTAATGTTTTAGGAATGTGGTGTTAAGTGTTCTATTTTTTGTAAGAGGTGATACAACTGCATAAGCTCAATCCCTGTTTTCCAGTCACAAGCTATGTGACCCTGCTCAAATTACTTGGCTTTCCTATATCTAATTGTTTTAAATTTATGAAATAGACATGATAGTAATAATTACCTCATGCATTTTAGGGATGATTCAAGCAATTAGTTTATGTAAAACACACAAGAATTGCAATAAAAACATTTGATAAATCTTTGCAATTATACATCTAATTTGAGTAGAGTGGTTAATTTTGTTAGCACAAATATAGCAATAGCTTCATAGCAGAACACAACCTAGAGATATTTTCACCAACACATAGATGAACACTTTTCTAATATGTGAGTATGTTGTGGTGATAGTTATGGACATATTTCATGGTGGCTATATATGTCATGTTCCTTTTCACTGACTATTTTTAGAACATTTCAAATTTTCTTTTGTTTTGGTAATCGACAGATTATTTGTCAATTCAGTACAGCTCACTAAATTGCAAGGGAAAATAACTAGTGTGAAAGTGTTACAGTATATCCACAAAGTCCTTTCACCCTGTTGTTTTATCTTTCCAAACAAGAAGTTGTTCACACAAGTTAGCTCAGATGCTAAGATGAATGAACAGTTGTAATAATCTGTTGAAACAGCCCAACTGTGTTTTTAATGAGTATGGTGATAATGGCTAACATGGTCCTGAGGTAAAGAAATATATAATTTTGGAATGGATTCTTTGAAATTTAGACTTTTTGAGATACAAATAAATATTCTGCATAATAAGTGATTTGGTGGGCATAAATATTGTTGGAAAAGTTTATGTGAGTACCACACTCTATCTGATTATGCCACTGGAAGTTTATGTTGGAAAAGTTTAGAGACTTTTTAATTTCTTGCATTTTCAGAACCAATCATGTGCCTTGGAGTACACCTTATAGAATATTGGGAAACATTATTTCAAGATTTTGGTAATGTAGGAGTTCTTCCCATAAAGCATGCATTTTTTATTTATTACTTTTAATAAGAAATTATAATGTGATAGTTTCAAAACAGGTTAGTAGTACATTCACAATGACTGATACAATGCATATTGTTGTCCTCGTTGTAGTAATACAGGGCAGAGGGTGTAGACATGATGAATTTTTTAATGGTTTTTGGTACAATAGATTTCTTCTCTTTGATCTAAGAGAAGATAGTTCTATACATAGTCAAATGTTCCATAACTACAGTGTGTTATTTGCGAAACCAGCAATGGTGTAAACTGTTGATTTGAGCTTTTTACAGCTCAACATACTAAACTACCTTTACGTTTTATGTGTTATGTTTAAACTTTTCTGCTGGGTGGCTAAGGGCAAGTTAAAGCAAGACCTATATAGCAAAACATGTAGTTTTTGTATTGCCTAAATCCCCTCAGGATTTACTTTGCCACCATGTACAGTGCTTTGTAGAACTGTTGTCAGTGTCAGCCATCAGGATGAGTCATGGCCATTGCTTGACCAGTTTGCCCTGTGTGAAAGTCCAAGAGAATGTTTTCTCTCTAGGTGACTCTTCTTAGGCACACTATATACCTTCAATACCTTTCCTCTGTGGTCCTTTAATCTCCTTGAACAGAAAATGTGGGAAACCAGAGAGTTATTGAATATTACAGCACAGGTTCTGTTCTGTCTTGAGTCTTTACTGACCTTGAAGGGCCAGGGCCAAAGTATTGGCTATCCTTATAGGTCTTTTTTTTTTCTCTAGTTTTTGGTCTGTAAACTTATATTCTCAGCCCTCCAGAAAAAATCTCAGTGATACTATTACTCTAAAACATGGGTGTTTGAACTTAATATCACTGTTTTCTGAATATGAAATATTTTAGACTTAACTGGTATTTAAAATTGGTATTTTCCATCAATCGTGGATATTCTAACAAATTTCTATGGAATGTGATAAAAGCAGTTACACATTTTTACATAGATATTTAGAAATATAAGCATGTATCAAATTTTGGCCTGTCTATCACTTGGCATTTTTCCTAGATTCTTACTCTCCTTTAGTACTCTTTTTTGTTTTCTTGTATACCAACCATGTACTTGAGAGTATAACTGTAACTGAAATTACATTAGAAGCAGCACACATCTAAAAGACCAGAATGATAGGCATTCCAAGCATAGTTTTAGTGTTACATATTGCTATCATCAGTGTCAAAAACCTTTTGAGCTTTCTTAGGACCAAATTCCCATCCTATTAAGAATGGTTGAAAAAGATGTAGTATTTTTATAAATGGAATATTACTCAGCTATAACGAATGACAAACTAGAACACTTCATATATAAATAGATGTATCTTGACAATATATTCATAAGTGAAATAAGCCAGACCTACATGAGTAAATATCGATAGTTTCCCTAGTGCAAGAACACAAAATAAGAAATAAAAATGGAGAGGCATAACACAGCTGAATGGAAATCAAAGATTTAAGGGTTACACAGCAAAGTGACTGTAAATAGAAAAGAGAGGAAACATAGCAGGAGGAAAACTACCCTATTATATGCATAGGATGAAGTAGCATGCATTTTTATCTGAAGTAGCTGTACAATATGAGTCAGTGCTGAAACAAAAGAGGAGAAGTCTGGATGAATTTAGCTTCAGAGGTCTCACTGAGATTTATCTCTCTCAAAGAGACCCCAGAACTGTAGCAGCCTCTCAGTTCAATTTAGGGCCAAGGAAAGTGCCCAAGTGCATACTCACTTTAGGAAAGAAAGGCTACCACCATTTGCCTAATGCTAGGTTCACACAAATGCTAATTAAAAAGTTTTCAAGCAGGGGAAAGTACAACCATTAACATCCCAAGTAATGGAGGAGACAGCAAACAAAGAGTCTTCAAGGTAAGCTCTTACCTTTCTCCTTGAGTTTCAGCTTTTGAGAATTCACAAGTAGCAAACCACAGCTTTCCCTGGGCTTTGTTGATTGCTCTTTGACTCTTGAGATGCTAATTTCTTATGTCTAGAGAAGTTTTTAAGTGTAGAATTATAGATGCACTGAAAGCTACAAGAGCTAGAGAAATCTGTGTATTGTTTTCACTAATTTCCTCCAATAGTAATACCCCTGATATTATAATGCAGTACAACAGTGAGACTGCTTCTATTTAGATATCATCAGTTTTAAACCTAAATGCCTGTTTGTCCTATGTGTGTATATGTTTGTGTATGTGTGTTTGTGTTATTTCCATGTAGTTTTCATCACATATGTAGATTTTTGTATATGAAGTCCATAAATTTTCTGAGGAAATTATTCCATTTTTACTACACTTATTAAAATGTAGCATTTTTAAATGTATTTAGTACAGAGTCCACAGGGTCTCACTACATAGATCAGACTCACAGTGATCCTCCTGTTTTTAGCTTCCCAAGCACTGAGATTATAGGCATGCACCACCACACCCAATCTCAATTGCTGTCTCAGTGCGCCCCAGGGTCGAGGTCAGCATAGCATGGGGATCGAACCCTGGTCCCCTAGTACTTGACTAAGCAGGTGCTTTAGTCTGCTGAGCTGTCTGGCTGGCCCTGTAGCAATTCTTTTAATTATCAACATAAGTGTTTAGAAACAAAAACAATTATATGAGTTGACTTATGAGTGCCCATGACATTTTCTATAAAATAATTCATGTTTCTTGTAGCTATCTCAAAATATCATTTATGCTCTTTTATTGCTTCAAACGTACAGTAAATAGTAATTTTGCCAATAGCTTATTTTCTATATCATGGTTTTAATTTTTTTGGAAAATTTATTTTAATATTGTTTGCTTATGTATCTTATTAATTTATAAATATTATTTTAATCAGAGATTTAGTGGCTTCACCATACTGTCAAAGTGGTTCATAGCACTACATTAGGATTTTGTAAGATAGTTGCATCTAGGGTGTGTATATTAGGCTTAAGGATGTGTGACAACTAAATTGGTTTAACTTAGTTCTGAGTATAAATAATGGAAAGCCCAACCTTGGTGTGGGTGCATCACCCAAAAGACTGGGTGGAATAAAAGGGAAGGGGAGACTTTCTGCTGCTTCTTCACTGCCTGCTCTTCCAAGGACTATTTCTTTTCTGCCATGACCGTCTCATGCCACCCCACTTTGGAGTCAGCTGAATGTGGACTGAAATTTCAGTGAGGTGTAAGCAATAACAAATGCTTCTTCCTTTAACATTGGGTGCCAGGTATTTTGTCATAGTAACGAAATCCTAAGACAAATTGTCATCTGATGTATATAACCCCTGAGAATTTGTTATGAAAAACAAAAAGTCATCATTCTATCTTTTCTCTTTTGTATGGGACCGGCGTTTGAATTTATAACTTTGCACTTGCCAGGCAAGCACTTGTGCCACGGAGCTATCACCCCAGCCCCAATCATTCTATCTTATTCTAAAAGCTTTCTCCAATAAAATAAAGCTTACTCTTTGTACTTTTAATCATATATTGATAATGAGAATTTGCCCAGAAGATCTTTAGAGAATTCAGTTTTTCTTCCTTTTTTTTTTTTTTTTGAGGGACCAAGTTTTGAACTCATGACCTTACACTTGCCAGGCAAGCATTTGTGCCACGGAGCTATCTCCGCAGCTGAGAATTCAGTTTTTCATTCAAATATAATCTATGTCCACACTTCACACTTTAAAGAACAGAATACAAGGAGTTATGGAGCAACACAGAAAAATAGTCTCTGAAAGAATTATTATTAGTGAAAGATAAATTAGTGCCACAGAGCCATGCAAAGACTCTAAAGGAAGACATTGTTAGGAAAATATGTGATATGAGTAAAGGTACTGAGAAGTAAGTCTATGGTATGCTTAAAAAGAAAAGAATTGTCTGTACATTGTGAGAGTATGATAAAATGACCATGGATCTTTGTTATTTTTTATATGGAACAGCTGGAGGTATTTGAATATTTCGAGTTTATGTAACTGGAAAAATATTGTGCTCTTAGATTCCAAAGGTTTATTTGCTAAGTGTAAAATTCGATGAGGACATATTTTTTTCTCCAGTTCTTTCAATTAATCTAGTTTCTTACTGATTTGTTCTCTTTTTTTTCTAATGTGGAATATGATGTTATCTAATTTTGTTCTCCCATAGCTAATGTTTTTCTATGTATGCAGCTTAATGACTTTTTTCTTTACAATTAGTTTGGGACAATTTAAGTTTTGTGTATCGTAGTATGATTTTATTCATATTTCTTGTGCAAAAGGTTCATTTTTCTTGGAAATGCGGTGCTATAATTTCAACTAAATTCAGAAACTTTAATTTATAAACATTTGTTGCTTACCCATTTCCACCTTAAGATTTCTAATTATATGAATATAAATTTCTTTTTTTTTTTTTTTTTTTTTTTTTTTTTTTTTTTTTTTGTGGTACCAGAGATTCAACTCAGGACCTTGTGCTTGCCAGATAAGTGTTTATTCTACTGAGCTATCTCCCAAGCCCCCTAATTTTCTTGATTTGGGCACAAAGTAAACCATTATATGGCTGATCTGTAAATTCTTTTTTCTTCATTTTTATTTTAGACAATTTTTATTGTGATATTCGTTTAAGTTTGTAAATAATTAATTTAATTTCATGCTATGTATTCATTTCAGAAACATTTCTCAAAAATTCACTCTGTCTACATCTTATATCTCTCACATTTCAGTAATTGTCTACAATTTTAATGTGCTATATAATAACTGATTTTCAATAAAGTTAATAATGAGAAAATATAAGTAAAATGACCATGGAGAGATAGCCAGGACCCTATTCTTATCAGTGATCTCTTATGCCTCGTAGTCCATGAAGTCAGTGGTAAGAGCCATGATATTATTAGTACTTTACAGGATACTGTGCTAGCAGGTGGAAGGAATAGCTATAGAGAAATTAGACCAAAAGTGTAGACAATAGTAGACTTGTATCACTATTATTTTTATAAATTAAGGGCTTCTAATAATGCCCTGGCTGTAGAATTATAAACTAGAAAAATATTTAATACATTTATATAAAGATTCAATGAAGGTTTCTTGCTTTTCAGGTTAGACAATTAATTTTTTAAAAAGTAGCAAATCAGGTGATAAAAGTAAACAGGAAAAATCAGGATATATGAACCATGGGCTTAAACTTAGGTGGATGTTGAGAAGATCTGAAATATCAACATAGAAATATTCACTAGCTGAATGAAAATTTAAATTTAGGGTTACTGTATTTCAGACAGAAAATATAAATGTGGGAGTTGTATTTATTTATGTTGTTAATTGATCCCATAGAAGTAGACACTGTCATTTAGAGAAATCAGGAAAAGTGGAAAGAGATTGAAAATTTTATTTGAAATGCATTTCATTCATTCAATTTATCGTACATTTATGTGTTTAGGTGTTTATGTCTAGTTAACAAATGTTTCCCTTAAGTATATTAAGTGGATTTCCTAGACCATTTCATGAATAGTAGTTTCCAAAGGAAAGAACATAATATTTTACACTGCTGAAATCTCAATATGATACAATTAAAGAATATATATGTATATATATATATACATATACATATATTTTGGCACCCTAGTGTATCATTTTGTGTACCCCATGAGGTATTCACATCTTAATATGGAAGTCACTAGAGGTAACAATGGAAGCTTGGGATATTAAAGGGTAATGAACAAGTGGTCTCAGTATCAAGCACAGAAGGTGTACTGAAGAAAGATATACAGGTGAACAATGACAAAACACAAGTGAGGATTTGCTTGAATATGAAATGCAAGATAGGAAATGGCAAGAGTTAAGATGAGGGAGAACTGAGCAGAAGTTATGTTGTCCAATCCTTGTGTGAGATTTAATCAAGGAGAAGTCAAGGCATGATTCAATTAAAGGAATGAAGATGCTTCTGATTACATTTGGTTCAAGTAACTAGTGGTGATAGGATTTGGTGTGGATGAGAGTGGAGAGAATATATAAAGAAAGATGTAGAAAATTTGTGAAAATAAATATCATGCATTAGTATCATTTTTCCTGCAGAATGGATGGCTAATTTGTGGCTTGGTAATTCTCTTACAATATAAAGATTGTAATGTAATTATTTTCTAGACTCTGATAACTGAAAAGGAAAAGTGCAAAAAAATGGTGAAGGTAGAAATGTTTAGGCTGATTACCAAGTCAGTTTCTTTTATTAAATTTTAATAAACATTTCTTTTAAAGAGAGTATAGCAATAACTTATCAGACATTAGAAGCAGTATGCATTTAAAAGATCAAAATGACAGATATTTTAAGCATTTTTTCTAATTAAAATGAATAAACCAAATTTAAAATGTGTTGGAATGGTGTGTTGTATGAAGTCTTTATTTCCATATATTATGAGAACAAAATTATCTGAATTATGAAAAATACAACGTGTTGGCACGTATCAGAGAGAGAGCGTGTGTGGCTATAGTACTGTTTTTCTATTTTGTTTAAAAATCAATTGACTTAACATTCATTATATGAAGGCTTGCTTTAGCATGAAGGCTGTCAGTTGATAGTTTACTCATTCAATGGAGAAAAGTCCCAGGAAAATTAAATGCTGCTAAGAGGCCTTGTGGAGCCTGGTGATTTCTACTTTTTTTTTTTTCTTTGAGAACTTGATTTATGCATTTAGTGACAATTTACTAGAACCTGGGTAGAAAACAAGAGAATTAAAACATAGCATCTGCTGCTTAGAAAACTATTGTCTCCTTTGGGAGAATAGGACCTATGGGAGGGAAACTAAAACAACATAAAGGAAAATACAAGTATAAATATGCCTTGTGAGTAGTCTTTGAACTTCTGAGTCTTATCGGCTGCTACACGACATTTACAATCAGTGTTACTGGTAGGGTTTTTTTGTTGACATCATTTCTGAGAATTTTAGGGCCACAAAAATAACTGTATGTTACGATGATTTTTCTCCTTACAACAAATCTTGACATATCTAGTTTTGCTATGTTAAAGATAAAAAAAATCTATAAATGGATAATAATGCTGTTAATTCATTTGATAAATCACAAATAAGTTTAGCGTTTATTCCAAATATTTTTCATTTTGAACAAATACTTAACAGACTTAGAATAGTAAAGATACTCTAGAATGTGTAGTAGATAAACTTATTTTCTTCTGAAATAAGTGTTTTAAATTTTGTTCTTTAATACAACCCGAGAGGTAGTGTAGTATGGGGGAAAGAACTAACTTTATTTTCTTCACGTCTACCTCTGCCTTAATTAATTCTATGATGCTCCTGACTACAGTTTTATTACAGTGTTATCAAATTATTTTTCCAAAGCCATAACAAATTAGATAACTCCTCTATTCATTTAAGAAAATATTGATATAGGAAAGCTCTTAAATGGAAAAAAACCATAAACAACAAATATTATTGACAAAAGGAATAAGATCTAGATTTTAAGTGAAGTTCAGCTACAAGGAATGTTTGCAATGGTAGATAATATGCCATTTGAGTAAACATAAGCATTAGGATAACATGGCAAAATAGTGGAAAATGAGTATAAGTGCATGTAATGTTGTGATTCTCCTTTCGCACAGATGGAGCTTTGGAAGTGAGGCATGCAAGCCTCCAGAGATGTTATGATTGCATGAAAAAGCCACAAAACCAAGGAAGAAAGATAAAGGTCAGAAAACATTTATTGAATACCTGTTATTTCTGGAAATTTATGATCTATTTTTACATATACTTGGGTTATGAGGAAAGTAATAAAAACCAGTGTTTCTCAGGTCAGTTGAGTCATACTTACTGGGAGAGCTGATAAAAATACATGTTCTTTTCTTTCAGTACACTTTCTAAAAAGTATATTGCAAAGGAGAAAATGTTATAATGTATATTATTTGTGTGGGTTATATGTGACGCTTATGATTAGGCAACTTTAGAAATTATTCCTAAATGTCAAAGAGTACATATCCATAGAAGTTAGACTTTGTCAATAGTACAGACTGCACTATAATTTCCCATATAGGAACTCTAACTTGTTGGCTGAGATCCATTTTTTTATTATATCTTCTAAAATTTTATAGACATTTATCACCTCCTGAGATAATAGTTTTACCTAACAACACAAGATTTCTTACCTTCAAGGGAGCAACTTTTAATTTATTTGCACTTGCATATATTTCTGAAATATAATAACTCCATTTATTTTGATGAATGAGTACATATACGTAACTTATTTGCCCAATTTTTGTAACCCTCTTAACCTCCTCTATGACCTATCCATTTCGCAAATTCACTTCCTGTCTCCAAATATGTACTACTATTTCCTATCATCTCTATTTTGCCCTTTAAATTATTTATATCTGGCTTTTCTCATTTGAAAGAAATAACATGATACTTAACCTGTCTCATATTTGTTTCACTTAGCATTATGTACTCAAGTTGTGTTTACTGAACCAAAAATGCCTCAGCTTCGCCTTTCTTTATTACTCCATTGTGTATATATTCTATATGTTCTTTATCCGTTCAGCTGTGCATATAGGCCACTTACACAATTGAACAGTTGTGAATTGTACTACTACTAACATGCTTATGTATATCTTACTGCAGTATGATCACTTAAATTGTTGCAGGGAAATACTTTGGAGATATGTATTTGGGTCAAATGAAATTGTTACTTTTACTTACTTTCAAAAATCTGCATACATTTTGTCTGTGGTGGTTGTATTAGTTTACCTTCCTATCAACAGTTTAGAAGGATTCTCTTCACTTCCTGCATGTCATCACTCTTTACTTTTCAGTCTTTAAAGGTAACTGTTATTATTGGAATAAGAAGGCATCTCAGTGTTGTTTTGATTTGTATTTGTATAATTACCAAAGATACTATTTTTCATAAACTTGCCTAACTGCTCTGTACACTGAGGATTTTTCGTCTGATTCTTATTCGTAATTTCTAATTTTTTACTAAAATGTTTAGTGACATCTTGTATTGTATTTTTTAATCCAGTTCACCTATGCTTGTGTATTCCTTAAGGTAACTGGATGTCTTATGAATGAAATTCTTATGTGTTTATTTACATACTCTTTGAGATATTGTGATATTATAAATTTACTTAATAGTTTCTTCTTGAATTCTTCAAATACTTTAATTGTTTGTTTGGTTTGTTAGTTTAGTGCCTGAGATTTCTTGCCTTTAAGCACCAGTGAGTTCAGCTTTTCAGGAATTAAGAGATTTGGAAGTATCTTATTGTTTTGCTTTGTCATGGTTCTAATGTTTTTATGATGGGGTTTGAAGCTCAATTATCCTAGAAAACAGTCACCCTGTGAAGATCTTTTAGTTAGTGCATGTCTCCTTGTGATGCTGACTTGCATTTGGTTATTTTTTTGTGTTTGTGTACCTATTTCATGTATTCAACGTGTTAGGGACCATCTTCATCACTTTGTTGCAAGGAAAGACTTGCCAGTTTTATTAATGCATATGGAAACAACCTTATCTTAGTCATATGATTTAAATATTTTTTAAAATTGCATACCTTGTTCGATAACACAAGAAGATAACATGATAATGCTGCTGATGAAAAATATGACATGATTTATGACCTTGTATAATATTAATCTTTTGTGTCTCATTTCAATTTTAGAATATGTACACTCAAGTGAACAACCAATGGATTTCTTGAATACAGGAAGAGAGCAACTCTAATGAGATTGATGTAAGTGGTGTACTTCTCTGTGCGGATAAGTATAAACTTGTGTGTCTCACAGAAATAAGTGCCAAAAAAGTTAGTTTCATAAACCTGTAAGCTGTATAAAACTGACAAGTGAGTTCATATTATTATCTACAAGTATGGAAGACTAACAAACAATAGTCTTTCATAATGTAATTCTAGGGCAAAGGTGGAAAAAGAATGGTAAAATCACTCTCTGTTTGATCA
The DNA here is from genome assembly GCA_004027025.1 of Myocastor coypus. Classification (NCBI taxonomy): domain Eukaryota; kingdom Metazoa; phylum Chordata; class Mammalia; order Rodentia; family Myocastoridae; genus Myocastor; species Myocastor coypus. The sequence continues at coordinate 28,405 of PVJA010015259.1, read as the reverse complement.
CTATTAGTTTCTCTAATATGTAATCTGGCAATTTGTACAACTATTTTGAAGACAACAGTGTGCAGTATAACAACCATTTTAAATTGCTGCCATCTTGCTTTTGAATATTTTAATTATATCTAATGTTTTTATTCCCTTTAAAATAAAATAAGATATACCAATATGTGCAATCTGAGCAACTTCATTAAAGAGCAATGTGTAATACAAAAACCACAGTTGAATATCTCTCACTTTATTCTTCTAAATGTGTATCATTTCTACTGTCTTACCAATTATTGTTATATTCTCTTCAAAATAACTTAAAAATTTATAAAATAAAAAGGTCAAGAAAAAATATTAAGGGTTATTGAAAGCAAGCATTACTATTTAATTATTTGTCCAGTCTTACAAACACATGTCTGTTAATCTGAGAAACAAATTTGATGATAAAATATGTAATATAACAACCATTGTTAATTTCCTATTCTTGTTTTGAAAATATGTACCATGTAAGTTGTTGTATGTTACTCTGTTTCTGTCTTCATTTTTGCTTTTACTTTTACTCTTTAAAATGAAATAAAATAACATTCAAAATGAAAAAATAAGAAAAAGAATAAATGAATTTACTCAACATCTCTATGAGAATTTTTAACATACCTCTCACTCAAATAAATTATAATATATGTCATCTTGATGAAAGAATATTGAGTATTAATGCTGATTGCACATGGAAGCGTTGACTGAGTTTTCCAGAAAAATAACAACATGAATTTGCAGATAATAATCCAGACAGCTTCTTAATTATCTACTTGTATTTTTGTTAGTCTGTTTAAAGTTCCTTTCCTTGGCACCCAGAAGTGTTTATTTCATCTACTGTGTCTATTTTCTTCACAGCACTTGCTGCTGTGCACCTGTTTTACTTTTCCCTTTTTGTTTGTCTGTGCCTACTCTTCCACCTGAAAAACAAGACACAAACTTGGTAATTGCAGGATGTTGTCTTTGTTATGTTAATTTTATTCTGTATCATTAGTTTCTGGCACATAATATAAGTTATTCAATATTTGGTGAATTTGTGATTGTCCTGATACCCATTTAACATGGTGTGGTGGTCAAAAATCTGGAAAATAATGAACAGATTTAGGAAAACAATGATGGAGTGGTGAGTGACAAAAACATTCAAGTTCTCTAAGATTTGGCATTCAGACTATAGAAAGTAACTTGGAGAAGAAATAAAGACAGCAGAATCTAATCAGGTGTCATGAGGGATATGATTAAAAATACAAGGTAGAGAAGAAGCAGAATATAAGATGTAGCAAAGAAGAAAAGGAAGGTACCTTCCTAGAAAACAGGTCAAAGGCAAAGGAAAAACTCTGCATGAAGTAATTTCACAATGTCATGGGCTACATACCAGCAGTAGCTGTGATCTGCAAAGAAAGTATGGAATTCTATCAGTGTGTTCTTTTACAAGCAATATCTGAGCAGTATCCCAAATATAAGTGTCTGCATAAACCTAGAGTGAGGGCTTGCAGGGATATCATTCAGGGGAAGGGCTCAGTGTTTGTGCACAGGACTTGGTATAGCCACGTGACCCCACTTTTACCTCCCCCAGTAACCTGGAGGACAACTGTGGAGACAGCTGTCAGGTAGCAGGCTGGAAAATGACTCCCAAAAGGTAATGAGTAAAAGTACACAAAATCAAGTACTACAGCACAAAAGCAGACTCAGTCTGAATAGCATATGATTTGAAAGCCAGGTCACTAGTATCATTTTTGTGTTGTCTCCTGATACCTACATCTGGCATGGATCTGGAGTCTGGCTGCCTTCTTCGTCTGCCAATGTGAGGAGTGGACAACAATAGCTGTTACATTATGAGTCTGTGTTTCTTATTTTTGTTCCCCTTCTTTCCTTTTTCTTTTTCATTAGATCATAGGAAGGAGAGAGGAATTTTCCCTTAACCCTCTACCTCACTGAGATTTTTTTATTCCAATTTTCCCTCCTACTCATATTACACAGTTTAAGATTTAAAATCTTTCTTCTTGCCTTCTCCTGCCCTCAACTCTCCATATCTTTAATAGTATAGCTATAAATCTTCATTAATCTTCAGATATTTGATTCTATGAATTACTGTTGAATTCTTTGCTTTCATTATAAGAATTATACCTGTCAGACTTGGTGCATGGTAACTCTGGATCAATGTATGGGAAGTCTTGATATGTATGCTACAATTGTAGATTTCTTCTTTAGGCTTAAGGGTGGTATGTAATTGGTTCTCATTGTATGGTAATATCCAACTTGTTTTGAATGAGACTGTTGTAAATGATTTTCTGGATAGTGGTAGGATAATGGTTTAAGAGAAAGGCAAGGCAACAAAATCTTTCTGAAATCTCCCAAATTCTTGAAACTTAATCCAGTGAGCATTAAGGAGAAAAAAGCATAGGCCACACACCAGAATTGCCCAAATGGAGTATGGAGAAGGTTAGATTAAAACTCAGCTAGGATCAGTCAGATAGTTCAGCAGATTAAAGCACATATTTAGGCAGACGCAGGGGGCTGTGTTTGGTCACTGGTACACCTTGCCAACCCGGCCCCTGAGAAGCTCTGAGGCAGCAGTTAAGAATGGGTGTGGTGGTACTCACCTGTAATCCCAGTGCTTCTGAGGCTTAAAACTGAAGGATCACTATGGGTCCAATTTTCACAGTGAGACTATATAGACTGACCTGTGTATTGAGACCCTACAGACCCTGTATTAAATACAAAAAAAGAATAAAGGTAAACTGAGTATAAATACTCAGTGGCATGACAAAATATAAGTAAACAATCAATGGAAGTAGTAAACAAAATGACCTAGTAGCTTTTCAAAGATACTACTAAAGAGCTAGATGAATTGAAATAAATGATAGGAATCATAAATGACAAGTTTGACAAAAATTTAGAGCCACGAAAATGGTTTCAATCAGGAAAACAGGAGTTTAAAGATTATATCAAAAATATGGGAACTATTTATTTATTTATTTATCTATTTCTGCAGAACTGGCGATTGAGCTCAGGACCTTGTACTTGCCAGGCAGGCACTTGTGCCACTGAGTTTTCTCCCCAGCCTCTTAAAAATATGGAAGTTATAAGTGATCAGTGTGAGGATAGAATTTCAGAAACAGAAGAAAATAATACCCTAAAAGGCTAGTCAAAGATCACTTATGTGAGGATCCTAAGGCATGTTAAAAGCAAAATGGTACATAAAACTGGGTCTGAACCTGCTAGATGACAATAAGAAGAGAGACTAAGATTAACAGGAATAAAAAGTCTGAAAAAAAATGACAAATTATACAAAGAACCTGTTCACAGGAAGAACTGCTCTAAAGTTTTCAAATGTACAGGAAAAAAGAAGCATTTAGAAAAGTGAGGCTTTTAGAAACTTTGATAGCTATGATTAAAAAAACAGAACCACTCCATGGCACATAATCAATTCTCCAGGTTCATGAGGTATATCTCAGGCACAAACTATTATAAGCTATTAGAGATAAGCAGCAGCTTACATACAAAAGTAAACCCATTAGAATTACAACAGATTTCTCAACTAAAAAGTTAAAGGCCAGGAGGGCTTGTAGTGAAATGTTTCAATCAGGAATGTTAACAATCTCCTGCCTTTCATTTGGGTCTTCTAAATATGTACTATTCCTAATATCTTATTATCATACTATCTATAAAATAATTTATATCAAAAAAGATAAGGAAAAAAGTTAAGATTTCATGAAAGCAAGCACCAATATTCAATTATGTCCCCAATCTTGTATATCTTTTAATCTGAGCAACAAATTTGAAGACAAAAATAGATAATATAATAGCCATTGTTAATTAGCAATTCAGGTTTTGAAAATCTGTAGCATTGACATTATTGTATGTTTTCCTGTTTCTTCATTTTTTCTATTTTTTATTTCTGTTTTTACTCTTCAAATTAAAATATGATAAAATTAAAAATAACCTCCAAATTTGACTTATGTAACTCTCTAAAACTTTCCTATAAAATTAGTGAAGAAACAAGGTATTTTCATCACCGGGAGCACCTGAAGAAATTCATTCCTACCAAATGAGCACTATGAAATGTTCTCATCAATAACATACAAAGGGGTAATAATGCCGACATTGCCAATTATGCCAAAAGAATGAGTATGCATGGAAGGGTTAGCAGTTAAACAATAGAAGAAATTGTTAACTGGCTTCATGAACTTAATTCATTTCATGATTCTGGAAAAGATGGTCAGGTTCATGTTCATGCAGAAAAGATGGCGACAGTTGTGCTCATCACCTGAATGTTTATGTGAAAGGTGGGAATTTCAATATCATTATTTGCAGATAAAAAAGATTCTTCATATAGAAAACCCCTAAAGCTTGATCCAATGATATCTAGAATTAATAATCAAATTCAATAGTAGGGTACAAAGTCAAAACTTAAAAATTATTAAGTGTTTCTGTAAAGCAAGAATCAACTCACTGAAACAGAGATTATAGAAATAGTACCTTTCACAATACCTTTGAATAAAACAGAATACTTAGGGAACACCCTAATAAAGGAAATGAAAGGCCTCCAAGTGATGAATGAAGTATACACTACTCTGGAAAAAGACATCAAAGCTATCAGAAAATGGAAAGATACCTAATGTTCCTGGATAGGCAGAAGGAACGCAGTAAAAATGTGTGTTCCAAAACTGTTACACAAGTTTCACACAGTCCCAATCCAAAAAGAAAAAGGTTTTCCACAGAACTAAAAAAAAATTTCCTCATATTCATATGGAACTAGAATAGACCTAGAATAACTAAAACAAATCTAGGAACTAGAGAAAGGAAGAAGGAATTACAGTCCTAGACGTACTGTTATGATCCTAAGGTGCAATAATAAATTCAGCAAGGTAGGGCTGGTGAGATAGGTCAGTGGACTAAGAGCCTGCTTAGGCAAGCGCAGCAACTGGGGTTTGATCCTCTGCACCACATGTTGCAAATCCCAGTGGTGGGGCTGAAAACAGAAGGATCACTATGAGTCCAAGCTGTGTAGTGAAACCTTGTACTAAATATATAAAAAACAAACAAACAAACAAAAAACCCCAACAAGATATTGGCATAAATAAAACAAATCGAAATGCTAATTGGGACAGGCTGATGAGATAGTTCAGTGGTCTAAAACATGTGCTTAAGCAAGCTTAGGCAACGGCAGGGAGTCCAGTTCAATCCCATGCACCACATGGTGTGCCAGCCCCACCACAGAGAAGGCTGAGCTGGTCACAACATAAGTAAGTAAGTAAGTAAGTAAGTAAGTAAGTAAATGAATAAATAAATGAATAAGCATAAACCACTTGACCTAAAAAATGCTAATTGTGGATCAATGGAACAGGGTAGAGAATGCAGATGTAAGTCTAGGCACCCACAGCTATCTTATCTTTGAAGGCACCATATGTTTTTGTGGGATATAGAACCTCTTAAAAAATGATTTTATAAAAACTGGCTATATACACACCTCTGTCTCTCATCACATATTAAACAAAAATAAATATGGATGAAACATGTACATATTAAAACACAAACACATACACTGGGAGACAAAACAGGTAAAACTATTGAAGACAAATGCTTAGGCAAAGTCATTCTAAACAGAACATCAGTTGCACAAGAAATAATACCAAGAATCAACAAAGGATATCACATTAAGTTAACAAGCTTGCACAGGGTAAGGGAAACCAGCAACAGAGTGAAATGACAATCAATAAAATAGGAAAAAGTGTTTCATAACTACGTGTCAGAACATGACTAATACCTGTAATATATAAAGAATTATTGTATCCCACATGTTTTGGTACGTTGTACCTGCATTTTTGTTGGATTGTGCATACTGTTAACTTCTTTAATTTCAGTGACCCAAAGATTGTTTAGAAGATTGTTACTTAATTTCCATGTTTGTGGTTTCTTGTGTCAATAATTTCCACTTTTGTTGTACTTCCATCAGGCAGTGTGCATGGATAAATTCAATTCCTTTGCATTTACTTTAAGCATGCTCTAGGTGCTAGCATATGGTGTATTTTGAAGAATGTCTCATGTGCAGCTAAGAAGAATGTGTATTCTGCTCATACTGGCTGAAACACTATTCTCATTTTTTTTTTTACTTCTTACATATTTAGTATAGGGTTTACAGGGCCACACTACATAGATCAGACTTATAATGCCCCTCCTGTGTTCACCTTCCCAAGCACTGGGATTACAGGCACGTGCCACCACTCCAAGTCTCAGTCACTGTATATTCAAGCACCATGGGAGCAGGGCCAGCATGGCAGGTGGGGACACGAATCCTGCTTCCTGCGCCTTCCCAAACAGAAGATTTAGTCCACTGAGCTATCTGGCCAACCCTTAATGCTTTGTAAAGGTCTACTATGTTCATTTCTTCACAAGTGAGGTTTAGTTCTGTGATTTCCTTGCTGATTCCTTCCTAATTGTTGTACCTCTTGGCAACAGTGGTGTGTTAAAATCCCCCAAGTACAATTGTATTACAGCTCATTTGTTTTTTTTTTTTTTTGAATTTAACAATGGTTGCATTACATATTTTAATCATCAAATCAGTTTAGATTAATAGATATAGGTATGTAAGATTGATCAGGAAATTAAACATTAACACTTTCAATAAATGTTAATTTTTTAACACTTCAAAATACATTTTGTGTTTAAGCCACTCCTCTAAAAAAAGTGTATGGGTTGATGATACAGAAAACAAAAAGTCTTTTTTTATCTTTCCAAATGATTTTACTTTTTTTTCAAGTTTCAATTTTTTATTGTTTAACTTTAACACGGGTTATATTACATATTTCTACCATCAGATCAGTTTAGATTAATACATATAGGTATATAAGATTGATCAAACAATTAAACATTAACGCTTCTAAATCAACATTACTTTTTTTTTTCTTTTCCCCTTTCTTTTCTTTGAAAGTTGACATATTGCATATTGTCCTCACAATCGTTCTACAGGGTACAGTGTGTGGGCATGACCCACCTCCCTATTGATGTTGCTTAGAAAAAAAAGGAAAAGAATATACTTCTCTTTGGACTAAGAGGAAGCACATACATACACAGTCAAATGTTCTGCAGTTGCAGTGGGCCACCAGTGAAGCTTGTGATGTTGGAGGCTATTGAATCTAAGCCTCCTAAAGCTCATCTCACCAATCTACCTCTGTGTTTCATGCATTGTAATTAAGCATTTTTTTTTCTTGCTGAGTGGTCAAGGGCAAGCCGAAGCAAGACCTGTATAACAAAACATTCTTTTTTTTTTTGTATCTTCCAGGGTCAAATCCCCTCAGGATTAAGTTTGGGACCACATAGACAGTACTTTGTAGAACTGTTGTTAGTGTCAGCCTTCGGGACGAGTCACGGCCATTGCTTGGCCATTTTGCTTTTTG
>PVJA010015259.1:0-20893 GCA_004027025.1 Myocastor coypus | reverse complement strand
AATGTTTTTCTCTGGGTGACTCTCCTTAGATGCACTACAGTTCATTCATCCCTTTCCTCTGAGGTCCCATAATCTCCTTGACCAGGAAATTTGGGACAACTCTGAGTTATAGGATATTACAGCACAGGTTCTCTTATATCCTGGGTCTTTACTGACCTTGAAGGGCTAGGGCCAAAATATTGACTATCCTTTTTCTCCAATTTTTGGTTTGTTAACTGACATTCTTAACCCTCCAGCAGAAAAGCTTTGTGATACTATTACTCTATAACATACATACTTGAGCTTATCATCACTGGCTTTCTGAGTATCAAATATCTTTGACCTACCTTGGAAATGCTATTTTCTGGCCGTCATTGATATTCTAATAACTTTCCATACAATGTGATATAAGCAGTTACACAATTTTGACATAGATATTTGGAAATTCATGGAAATACAAAATTGTAGTCTGTAAAGAATATGGTTTTTGGCCCAGTCTCTTATTTTCAAGTACTACTCTTGAGAGAATGACAGTAACTGAGTTTACACCAGGAGCAGTACATATCAAAAAGACAAGAGTGACATGTATTCCAAACATAGTTTTAGCGTTACATTGTGGTATAATCAATATGCTGAACCTTTTGAAGGTTCTTGAGACCAATCTCGGTTTCATCCTATGTACATAAGTGTATGGTTTTGCTCTTGATATGTTTTCTGCTTTATCTGCTTCCAGTCGAAAACAAAAGGTCTTGAGACTGATTTCTGGTACAGCCCAAAAGTATATATGTATGTATGTATGTATGTATGTATGTATGTATTTATTATTTATTTATTTATTTATTTATTTATTTATTTATTTATTCTTTTGAGTCCTTACGCTAGGGATGATTTGTTTTTTCATGTCTATTAAAATTGTCTTATGTAGTTGGATGCTCCAACACTGGTTCAATATACAGTTATGATTGTTCTCTCTTGCTGTTGTATTTTACCCGTAACAAGTATGCAGTGACTGTCTTTATGCCTTTTAATCATACTTGAAGTTGGTATTTTCAGTAACCAGAATATCTACTCCTATTTTTGTTAATGGGTTCCTGTTGCACAGAGTACTGTTTCACATCATTTGACTTCAGTCTGTGAATTTCCATTTAAGTGTAATATGCTTCTTGTATACAGCACATTGTTGAATTTTGTTTCTTAATCCACTCTGCCAGCTATTTATTTTGATTGGTGAATTCAGGGCATTTGAATTGATGGTTATCACTGATATGTATTGGCTCATCTTTGTTATGCTATTTTCTTGTTATAGGTTGTATACTCTTCCCCTCTTTTTAGTTATTTGCTTTCTTTGGTGGCATTTTTGCACAGTGGACTATTATTCAGCTATAAAATGGAGATGTTTGAGGCTTTTATTGGTAAATGGATGGTACTAGAGGTCATATTTTTAAGTGAAATAAGTCAGAACAACAGGTACAAACATCATATTTTATACTTAGTATAAGAACCTGAAAGCATAAATACATTCTGAGGGGTACAATAGATGCTGTGAAAAGGGAAAGAATCTGCTCAAAAGGGAGGAATTACTGAAATGAGCAGAAGTACAGGAGAGGCACTGAGGGAAAGAGATATACTTATGTATGACAGCAGGATGATTTCACAGTTGTACTGTGGCTTTCTGCTGGACTGTGCAAATGCTTAATGAATGCTTAATGTTAATGTCATTTCTTTGTGGAACTGGGGATTGAACTCAGGTCCTTGCGCTTTCCAGGCAAGTGTTTTACTGAGCTATTTCCCCAGTCCCTTAATGTTAATGTCATTTTATTGTTCTTTTTTCATTTATTTCCTTTTCCATTCTTATTAATTTTTATATTTTTTCTTTCTTATTCCAATTTTCCATGAATATATCTGGTAATTTTTTAATAATTTATTTTATTTTATTTATTATTATTTTTTTCTTGTTTCAGAACCCTTGTTTGCTTACTCACTCATTTTCATGGCCGGCTCAGCCCGCCCCGAGGGCAGGGCTGGCGCAGCATGTGGTGCCGGGGATCGAACTGCGGTCCCTGAAGCCGCCCAAGCTTCCCCAAGTAGGCGCTTTAGACCACTGAGCCATCCCGCCAGGCCCCTATATCTGGTAATTTGAACAATTAATTTGAAGAGAACACTATGTTGTACAAAAATACTGTAAAATTCATATTATTTTATTTAGTGAAACTCTGTATCATTTGGAATTTATTCTACTTTAATAATATTTTATATTGTCTTTAAAATAAAAATAATAAAAGAAGGAAAACAGAACCATTAAAATGAATTAAAAATTAGGCCAGTGGGAAGGAAAAGTTGCTGTTCAAATAGTTTTGTCTCCTGTTTTCAGTTCTTTGATATTTCTCTCTTCTTATTTTCTCATATATTTCTTACTTATTCCCATCTTGTATACATATAGCTGTTAATCTTAATAACTAATTTGAAGAGAATACTATGCAATACAAAGAATACTGTGAAATTCATATTATTTTGATTTGTGAAATTCTGCATCATTTATAATTTTTCTTTTTTAATACTACTTTGTACTCTCTTTAGAAATAATAATTAAAACAGCCCCATCAAATTCAAGGCTCCAATAAAAATTAGGTGTCAGAAACAGACACTTTTCACATCAGCAATTTAAATGGCCAACATTACTGGAGTGGATGTGCTAGGAGTGTGAACTTGCCTATCCCTCTGTGGAAATTCCTCACACAAACTAAAAATTGAACTTCCATTTGACCAAGGTATTCTTATACTAGGTACCTTCATGAAAAGTTAAATACATCATATTATAATGATAAATTAATTTTTGTATTTCTAGAAACAAAATCCTTAACAGTTAAATATTGAAAACAGCCTAAATGTTCAGTGGATGAATGGAAAAAGAAAATTTGACATTTATATATAATGCAATTACTGTAGCAAATAAACAGATGAATATCTAACATGTAGGAAGGGAAGAGAAAGATGAGACAAGGAAAAAAAGTTGAAGAAAAGGGATTCAAGAGGAGCAATTGTGATGTACTGACTACATGCACCAAGGCTCTATGAGGAATGTGATCATTGCATATAACAAATTTGCATTAAATATAAAAGGAAGTGGGAGAGAGAGAGGTGAGATTATAAAAAAGGAAATGAGAAATGCCCTGTACCTATGCCAGCTCTCCATGTCGATTGTAATTTCAGTGCAATACAAATAAGTACTAATAGCAATAAATAAGTACATTTCAAAAAAAATGAACAAACCAATGCCACATATGGTATAAAAACACCATTCCTCTTCATATGTTGTGTCAAAATTACAGAAAATATAAACTTTAGTCACAAGTAGCAGGATGTATGCAGATGAAGATATTCAAGAGTAGTCTGTAAAGAACGTGCTTTTTTAATCTGGGAAGATGAAAAGTGATGATTAAACATTAGGGCAGCAGCATTAATGCATGTTGAGCTGCTCATTAAAAATTATTTTGTTAGTGGGGCTGGGGTGATAGCTCTGTGGCACAAGTGACTGCCTCGCAAGTACAAGGTCATCAGTTCGAACCCCAGTCCCGCAAAAAAAAAAAAAAAAAAAAAACCCAAAAAACCGAAAAACTTATTTTGTTAGTAATCAGAGATTTTTATTCCATATTTTTTGTCTTTTTGAGGCAGGGTCTCACTATGCTGTTCAGGCTGACCTTGAGCTCACTTTTGTAGCCCAGGCTGTTCTCGAGCTTGCACCAATCCTCCTGCCTCAGCTTCCCAAGTGCTGGGATTACCGACAGGCACCACCATACCCAGCTTCTATTTCATATTATTGCATTAAATGGAAGTGCATTGTGTACTGCACACAATGTTGAAGATGCAAATGCAACATTAGATCATAGGGCAGTAGGAAAAAACCTCACGTAGCTGTGTTTCAGATTGCTCTTGAAGTTGGGAGTCACTTCTACTGACATTGAAGTATCCTTATGACTTTTTCAGGAGAAGAGTACAGAGACCTAGGCAGAGAAAGCACTGCAAAGAAATCCATGTACCTAAAGAATTTAGACATTACTGTGTAGGTAATGAAGACCCTGAATAATTTCTAAGCATTGCATTTATGTGAAAAAATGAAATGGATTGATGTGGAAGTTTTTTGGAAAATAAATTTAAATAGAGGTATAAAAGAGATTGGAAGCAGAATTGTGAAGCTACTACACTAGTAAAAGCAAATTATGATGGTTTTTTCAGATGTTGTGGTGTGAATGAAAAGCAATATATGGCCAGAATAATGTTATCACAGATATAATAACTAATTGGATATAGGGAGAGGGAAAAGCAGAGAAATTTTATAGTATCCTTTGAAATTTCTAGATTGGGTGACTAAGTAGATTATTGAAACAGACAACATCTAGTTGCATGAAGAGGGTATGAAGTAGATTTAGGAATGAGTTCAGTTTGTGACATGCAATTTTTGTGAGATATTTAAGGTCATTCAGCACATATTTCAGTGTATGTTTGAACCTTAAATTAGAGATGTAGGTGACAGATATTGATGTAGGAGTCATCATCATATAGGCAATATTTGAAAAGTTAACCATGTATTTTATCACTTGGGGTGATAAAAGGGGAATTTATATTCAAGAAAAAAGTATTAATAAATGCTGGAGGGGCTGTGCGTAAAAGGAGACTTTGTTCATTGTTGCTGGTAGTATAAACTGGCATGAGCCTCTGCAGAAGTCAGTATAGAGATTGCTCACAAAAACTGAAAATAGAAACTCCATTTGAGCCAGGCATGGTGGCGCACGCCTATAATCCCAGCACTCGGGAGGCTGAGGCAGGACGATCGGTGTGAGTTCGAGACCAGCCTGGGCTACAAAAGTGAGCTCAAGGCCAGCCTGAACTGCATAGTGAGACCCTGTCTCAAAAAGACAAAAAAAAGGCAAAAAAAAAAAAAAAAAAAAAGAAAAGAAAAAAGAAACTCTGTTTGAACCAGGTATTCTCTTACTAAGTATGATCTCAACTTAGATGGTAAGTTGAAAAGAGGAACAACTTTGGCTTTGGTGAACATCAATGTTTATTAAGCAAATACAAAAACAAGAGCTCACAGTAAAACAGAAAACAACAGTTGGACATAGCATTCACAGCAGAAATTTGAAGTTCTGGAGGGAAAGTGTGAATAATTTCAGGAAAGAGAAAGTGGTTGTCAGCAACAAATATAATGGAGAAATTCAATTGAGTAAGTGTTGAAAAAGCTCCTTTAGATCTTACAATTGAAAGCATTTTGAGACCTTAGCAAAATCCATTATGGTATAGTACAAGACATAGTTTTCAGAACTCAGAAAATTGAGGATTGACTGAGAACGTAAGAGGGGAATAGGCTCAGTGGAAGGATACTGTATTGTCTTCTTTTAAATAGAGGAAGGGGAGAACATTGGAATAATGGTAGAAGTGGAAAAAGAACTGTTGAATTTTGTTTTGAGACACTCTCCTACGTAGATCAGGCTGGCTTTGAATGTGCTATGTAACCCAGGCAAGACTAAACTCATGGAACTCCTCCTGCTGCAGCCCCTTATGTGCTCAAGTTACAGGTGTACATCCCCAAACCTGGCTCAGCGACTTGAATTTATGAGATAATTTTGTATATTGCAGATATGTATTTGTTAATTAAAGAATGAATGACTGTGTGGAATTATTAATTTCAGAAATAGAGAGACACAAAAGAACATGTTTGCGTTGATTTATCATAACATTGGTAAGACCATTTTTAATGCAGTCTGTGTTAATCCTAACTGGATTAATACCATTCATTATTTGTCCTTCTTTCAAATAACTGAAGTGACAATGATGAGGAATATTATGACTGCATACTAATTTTCATGTCAAATTAAAGCACAATACGAAGAGAATGATGTAAAATTTCTAGCTCTCTGAAAACAGATAAAGGGAGACAAGAGAACAGAAATAAGACAGAAAAAAATATCTTCTGGGGAATACAAAATACTAAGCTTGCCACTATAAATATAAAAAATGACCAACAAAATAAGCAGCTTTAAAGCTATAACATTCTATTACATTCATATAAAATTAAGCTTAATATTCATTAGATACAGGAAGTCAGTTCTTATAGAGCATCATGAAGTTGTTTTAATGGATTTTTGAAATACTAAGAAATATAACTCCATTTTTTGTTACAAAAATTCAAATGATGCTTGTAATCACATCTATGTTGTACAGGTTTTACACCCGGGAAATGTTACAGATGTTGTAGTTCAGCTGATTCTTTTTGAAATTATAATGTCCACCATGATCAACCTTAATCAGTTAGTTTAGCTTGTGGCTTTGAGTCAAGACATGAAGGGAAACATAATTCCAAAATGTGCTAGTCAGCTCTGCAGGTCAGAAGTTCCATTTTGTCAGGAACTAAAATGTTACCAATTTCATGGGGCCTAGTTAAAGACAGTTATAATCAAAGGAATCAACCTATAAATTCTGATTGCTACTTTGTTTATAATATCATTGTCAAACACAGTGCAACTCTCCAGCAATGAACAAGGATTTTGCTCTACTTAATACATTATAGCAGAAATACTGTTATCATCAGGAGTTAAAACTCAATGTGTAATGAGGAAAACTTGGATTGGGTGAATGATTGTCATGTACTTTTTCCATGGAATTTTATTGCCTGATGCCTTGCTCGTGAGATAAATACGATAAAAACACTAGAACGGTCTCAACCATTGATCAGTGAGAGGTTTGTTATACAAGTTTTGATTTATATTCTCTGATTTTTGATTTGTGGAGCTTTTTTGTTTTTGTTTTTTATACCAGGAATCAAATTTAGGACCTTATACCTGCCAGGCAAGTGTTGAACCAGTGAGCTATCCACCAGGCCAAGATCTGTATCTAGCCTGTTTCTGCTTTAAATTAAACCCTTCTTTTTATTATTTCAGTTGAGATACATTTAGATTATCTAATCAGTTGTAGATAAGTTTTACTTTTAGTTTTGAATTGAAGAATATTTTCTTTTTCAGATTAAGTTTTGCACATATAGCATTACATTTATAATGCAGTATTTTGTTTGTTTGCTTTTTAGCTTAGGTATCAGAGTCGTGAGCAATGTATTATTTCCCAGTGGAGCACAACGTTAGGATTGTGGATTTTTTAAAAACTTAGAATAATCAAAATATTGGTTGTCTTGATTCCGATGTCCATACATGCTAGCAGTAGATCTACATAAAATTTATTTAACTTTATGAAATTCCAATTTACCTGTTTCAAAAATGGAAATAATACTACATCCTATATTGTTGTGTTGATGGATAGGTAAGATAATATATACAAAATGTGCACATTTCTAGTACACGTGAATTCTAAAAGTCTTTTACTAAGCCGGGCGTGGTGGCGCACACCTATAATCCCAGCACTCGGGAGGCTGAGGCAGGAGGATCTGTGTGAGTTCGAGACCAGCCTTGGCTACAAAAGTGAGCTCAAGGCCAGCCTGAACTGCATACTGAGACCCTGTCTCAAAAAGACAAAAAAAAAAAAAAAAAGTCTTTTACTAATTATTACGTAAAAATCCAGATAAAATTTGTTAGCACTGTTATTATTTACAACACGAACACATAAAATATCACAGGAAAAATGATCAGTATCTAACTCTGGTTTTGGTTTCAATGAAATTATTTTTATGTTCACTTACTATGCAATGATGATTATGCTAATCTGGAAAGCAGAACTTAGAGATAAGTGCTCCTCTTAACATCCAAACAGTTTTCTATCAAAACAATGCTGCTTTTAAAAATATTTATTCAAAATTTGGAAAGTTGAATCATTTCCCATATGAAAAAATGTAATTTTCAGGGAAAATTTTGTCTATTTATAAAGATAGGTAAATGCATTATTTTTTAAAATGTTTCATGGTCATATCAGATTTTTCCGTTTTCTTTATATTTTTCCATTACTATCCTTAGAAAGTATTACTGTTATCATTATATAAAATCACCTACTTTCATAAATATTTCCCCTTAGTATGTATTTTCATTTTGTCCTGTATATTCTGTGTGTTGGCGTAATTGCACTTTTTAAGTATTTCTCTTTCTTACAGAATATGCTTTCTTTCTGGTAAGAGGAAGATGATTCCTTCAGTATTCAGAAGTAAATATGGATCGAGGAATATCATAAATACCAGTACACACATGGTGCCTCCTTGGAACTATCTGATGTGCAGTTCTAGCAAAGAGCATCCGTGGAAATAGCTAAAATGTATCAGGCAGGTAGGTGGGGGACCAGATGTCAATTTCTAAAAAAGTAATGGAATTAAAACACAGGAGGCAATTGTCATACAAATTGAGTAATATAATTCAACTAGGTATGACAGAACAGACTGACCTGGTACAGATAATTAATGCAAAATAGGAACATATCTTTTATCAATTGTAGATTTGTTTTTCCCCTCACTGTTGTCATCTAAGTCCTACTCAGCATTCAAATTACAGCTTAAGTCCCACTTTCCTTATGGCTTTTTTAATAGTTATAAGTATAATAATGAGGGAATGGTAATTATTTTACATATGCAAAGAGACCACTCTTGGTCATCAATTTACTTTCTGTATTTTGTTACCTTTACTCAATTCTGGGCTGCAAATATTAAATAACAAATTCTAGAAATGAACAAAATGTTTTAATTTGCCCTTGGTAATAAGGAGTGTGATAAAGTGTCACACCATTTTGGTCCATTCAATATGAAAATGAATTATCTCCATGTCTAACATATCCATACTGTGTAATTAGGTATTAGTCACTTAGTAGCCTCGTCAATTATCAGATTATCATAGTGCCTCTGTGATTGTGATAAAAAAGTCCTTACTTTTCTTAATTTTGGTTCTAAGTGAAACACTAGTGACGCTGGTACTTAATATGAGAAAGAGAAATGAAAAAGTGCTTTCTTTAAGGCAAAAGTTGAAAGTTCTCAATACAAAGGGTGTGTATGATAACTTTTCTATGACCTATGCAAAGCACACATCTTGTATCTGCGAAATTATGAGAAGAAAAATAATTTGTTTATACAGAAAAACTGTAAGTTCCCTCTTTTTTTATCTGTTCCCTTTGCCCTTCAGACTGCAGATTTTTTTTAAGTGGGAACTTATCCTACTTGATTAAAGATTGAGCAGAAAAACTATAATATTTATATAACTTTATGCTATCCACATTTTCTAGTATCAATGAGAGGCCTCAGACATTATCCCAGAGAGGATGAGAGAGAACTACTGTATGTCTTTAATGTCGCAACAACCTTTGGAGGATGTATATTGTCATAAATAAGAAGTTTGAGAAAATGTGTCCGAATCAGTAATGTTTTTGATGAGCTTAATCCCTGTAATGAATAAAGCTTCTATAAGACTTCACTACTTAGTAGCTACTGGTGTCTGGCCTGAGGAGAACAGCGAGCTTGCTTAGCATTTCTTGCTGGGATCCCAACAACAAAGAGCAGTGCCAGAGAGTCTCACCCGCACTGGGTGAAGTGTTCAGCTTCCCCAGAAGATGATCTTCGATGTAGCAATTGAATGGCAGCAAACTTGGGCAGTGAAGCGAGAAAACAAAAGTTCTTCAGACTTATAGGTGTAGGAAAGAAGGAACACATCAGTCGTCTTGTTACAGGAGATCACAAATAAACATCACATTTCCAAACAGGGGAAAAAGATGAGAAAATTAATGAAGAACTGGAGTCTCAATCTCAGCAAAGTATGGACAGTAAATTATCAGGAAGATATAGACGACCTTGTGGACTTGGCTTCAGTGAGGTGGAAGATCAGGATGGAGAAGGTGATGCAGCTGAAGACAATGGTGGAGATGATGATGATATGGCCAGTCCTGACAGTCAGATGATTCTGAAAGTGACTCGGCGCCAGAAAAAGAAGAATCTGTTTAAGAACTCCAATCTACCGAGCACCCTGATGAAGTAGGAGATCCAAAACCAAAAAAGATGCAAAAGGCAATGATAAAATGATGTTAAATCCAGTGGTTCACAACTCTCAAATACTTAGTCTTTGTATAAAAGTAAACCTTATTGGTCTAATGCATAGTAGTGGATTGCTTATAAAGCACAGACCTTTGTATTATAATTTTTAAAAGGCCCTTTTTAAATAACGACAAAGTGTTTACTTTCAAATGCCATGGATTGCATTTTATGAGCATGACTATAACCATTTTTATAAAGAGCAAGAGTTGTATGAAGTAAGAAATATAGTACCCAACTTCCTTTCATATCAGCATCATCATCCCTCTAGCCTCAGCTTTTATCCTTGATTTTGGGGAAAATACTATATTTGTTTGTGGTAGCTGTTTCATCTTTAGTTTTTCTTTCATACTTTTCTCTAACAAAGGTTCATGTGATACTGTGAGATGTTCATGAATGGCATGCCTTAATTATACTTTGTTGAAGTAAAACTACTTATCGTGAATATTTCTGCTGCCCATCACAGTCTAAAGTACTGCTGGCAAAAGACTAGATACTTAGTTTACTGTTACTCACTCAGGTCTTCTCTTTTAGACCAAAGTAACATGAGAACAAATATACTAACACTCATTAGGATAAAATTACAGTTCTTATACCTTTGGAATGTTATGATCCTAGTCTTTATATAATTTGAATTACACTGTATGTTAGATTTTTGATAAAATTTGGTAAATTTCTACAGAAGAAATTATTTCGTTAATCATTTAGTCCTATCTATTTAGAAATAGTAAAGCTGGATTTTTTAATGGTAATATGTCACCAAATTTCTTTTTTTTTACCTTGAGATCTAAATAAAGAGAAAACAGTTTCCCATAAAAAAAGACTTCACTGCTTAGGTTATTCTGAAGCTTAATGAACACAGAATCCTGGATATGAAATTTTGAGCGTCTTTAGTAATTCACAATGGTGGTTTTAAACAAGAATAGATAAAAATAGCACAGGAAAAATACCAGAAATGAAGAAGATACCTAACATTTGAGGAGTGAGAGGATGAAACAAAGACAGAGAGCAACATTTAAGGGGTAAGTAGAGCTAGTGTAGTCAGCAAAGAGAAACTAACAAGGAGCAGCCTGACTCACTCATTGAAAATAAACACAGTTTGATGTCACAGATAACAGTGTGTCATAGATTTAAAAAATGTTTGAAAGGTTAAAGCTGCAGATAGTTCAACTTGAACGAAACATTTTATTTGTGTTTTAGGATTATTTTCTGTAGTTTTCTCCTTATATGTTAAGTTATACAAAATGTAGACAAGACTATTTTACAGCATAGTCATCCTGTATTGGGAAAAGAGTTAGAGGTAGAGGGAAGGAGATTGAAATAGAGAAATCATTGGAGAGATAATGAATAAGTTAAACTCTCTATGGAATGGAGAGGTTGGGATTCAATCTAAAGGTAAATAGTTCTAAAGTTAAGAAAAGTGTTGCTTTGAGTGTGGAAGAGCAGGGAACTCTGTAGGAGTTGATTTTTTTAATTTTAAGGAAGTTTCTACAGGGTGTTCAGGGTCTCACTACTAGATCGGTCTTGTAGTGGTCCAACTGTTTATAACCTCCCAAGAGCTAGGACTACAGGTATGCACCACCATGCCCAGTCTTAATTGTCCTCTCAACACACTGACCAGCACAGCAAGCCCCAGGATGGAGCCCCCAGCCCCTGGACCTGCTCGTGGGCACTTTAATCTGCTGTAGGAGTTGAACAAAAAGCAGTCCGCACCCTTCTGCATAGTAAAACACCCCTGCCCCCTGCTTGTAGTGTCTTTCAGAAGCCTGCAGTAATATGCTATCCAATATAGTGAACCCTTTTTAGTCCTCATTGCAGTTTAGGAAGTTTATATTTGTAATTCAATGGATAAGTTATTGGAATCCTATGAAGTTAATTTTAATCTACCATCCCAGTGCAACCCATAGTGAGAATAAAGGCACTAATACATGTTAGTAGTTTTGGGGAGCCAAGACGTCCTAAATGCAGCCCTAGTGATGGATATTTGGAACAGATGCTGCAACTCAAGGCCAAACACTGGCTTTATTCATTCATCGAGGAAGGAGTGGCTTGAGGATGAATGACTGTGAGAATGGTGGAAAGTAGGTGATTGTTATAAGCTGAATTATGGAGGAGGCCTGCATTCACCTCTGCATATGCAGGGAGAAGGTATGCAGAAAGTAATATGCATTACACAATTTAGCTAGTATCCAGAGTTTTGGGGTTTGTGATTTACCTATAATGTATAATCTTGCAAACCTCAGGAAGTCATAGCCTCTATCTCGAGGCTGGATCCTAGCCTACACTATGGAGCATTGGCTCTTGTACTGTTCCATTGGGACTGGTTCACATTAAAGATCATTAGGTGGGAGTTTCTGGAGAAATATGTCTGGAGTCTTCGAACACTACCAGCAGCACCTCAGCTAGACAGATATGTATTGCTTAAAGCTAAATGAAGGAATAACAAAAAGTCCTAGCCATCTCTGTACCTGTCAATACATGATAACAGGGCCAGACTCAGTGAAAATGGAGATAGTCACTATTCTTTCAAAGAGAGTTAGTTGTCCAGGTGCTCCTCCACAATCCAACACCTTCACTAAGGATTCACTTCTCCTACACATTGCCTTATCATTCATGAGAGAATTTTAGCACATGATGTGGAATTCCAAGATTATTCTCCTCACAGAAATAAGGCATTACCTTTTTTTGTGTTCTTTTGACCTTAATAGCTCCGTTGTTTTCCCATTCCTACTTATCCAGTCTAATATTTTTCAGTGGAACTATTTCTAATAGCTTCACTCATGCTGTGGGTGTTGTAATCTTGAAATAACTGCTAAGTTATAACTTCATTTGTGTACAGTGAGCTTTGTTCCGACTCCTTCCCAAACCTTTTTCTCACAGCACCAGTGCAAGCCTAGATTTTACTATCACATCTTTTTCAACATTCCTCTATTACTCCTCTTTGCTCCCGAGTTTCAGTGGAAACAGTTACATCTTATTCACCTGAACTGGAAATCCTGTACTCCCTTTTTCTGTTGAAGCTCCTTTCCTTAATTCTGACTTCATTCCTTTTCTCGTTGCTCTTTCTTTGTCCAGACATTCTCTGATTCACATTCCCTTGAAGATTAGTTGTGTGTGTGTGTGTGTGTGTGTGTGTGTGCTTGAAGGCTACTCAATCGGCTACAGGAGCAGGTGAAGCGTGAAGCACCCACTGGATTCTAGTCTCCAAAGAACCTTTCATTCTTCTCAATTTGGTTTTCTGAAGGTCCTCTTCCAGCCACATTGTGTTCTTCCCATAGGTGGCGCTTGAGGAGGGAGGCGGGGCTCAGCCATCCTTTCTGCCTGATACAGAGCTTCCCTCTATGAAGTGCCACGCTGTTGTGAGCAAGTGGTTGCTCTCGTGAGATGGTCAGTTTGAATTTTTTTGCGAGGAGATGTATAGGTTAAGGGAGGAATAAAACCTAGCAAAAGATCAGAGTTGTACATGGATGGAAACAAGACTGAGGGCAGAGTTCAGCTGAGAGGTGACTGACTTGATGGCTACAGCATTTACTGGTGGAGGTGCTTTTTGAGAACGTCACTTGACTAGGCTGTAGGAACTATGGCTGTGGAAGTTGGGGACTGCCCAAGTGGTTTCTGTCACACCGATGTGATCCGTTTCATTAACATTGAAACTGCAGTAATAGTGGGATTCAGACTTTTACTTGACCATCTGCTAGCAGTCCAGGAATGAGGTAAAGGACAGCATTCATCTGATCCTGGCTGACCAACAGGTGCCACACACACTCAAAAGGACCTGCATCTGAAGTTCTCTGGTGCTCGAAGTGTGAGTGCTTGCCAGACAGCAGAAGCAGCATCATAGCTACTCAATCGGCTACAGGAGCAGGTGAAGCGTGAAGCACATTGCTGGGCTCTCGCATCTGAGGGGCGGAGTATGTGTGAGGAATAAGACCAGGGTACAACACAGTTGTGCCTCATGAGAGCATCCCTGTAGCAGGCTTTGGATGAGCATGAAATGTTTCACGTGAAGCTTCTCCAGCTCAGTGGTAAGCACAGGCCCATTTACTGTCCCAGGAAGTTGCATTTATTCCAAGAACAAAGTGAACAATGCAGGGCTTTAGAGTAGCTCCTGGGTGCATAGGAGCAAATGGACGAGATGGCTGCCAGGACATGTCGCATTTTGTGACCCTGATATCAGCCCCAGAAGCTTAGCTTTATGTGGAAGAATGCTTCAGGCCCAGAAGTCCCACCCTGGCTGCAAATTCTTGTGCTGCATCAATTCCCATTCCATCCACAATTTCCAGTGAGTTTCTCGGCTCTCCCTGGTAGTAATGGGGAGAAGCAGCAGCAACAGCAGCAGCAGTGACAGCAAGTGTGCTCCAGATGGGGACTACAGAGTTTGTACTCTCATGGCTTGTTGACTGTAGGGGGATCCTAGGAGGATATGGCTTCTCTGTATGGCCAGCCTTGCCACTGTCAGGATACTTCTGTGAGAACCTCTAGGACGAGTGTCCTCAGGTACACTGCAGAAACCACAGCCCAAAGGAATATACTGAGTGTAGCCAGGAAATGACTTCCCTGAGGAAAAACAGCAATCATAATAAGGAAGAATTTTCAGAAAAGCCCAAGAGATAGACACGTTGGTGGAGAGCAGTGGCTACAGCCAGAAGAAAGAGTCAGTAATGCTATGGGGGACAGCTTCCCTTTGTGACAGCAGCCACAGACAAAATTAAGTTCCTCAGTGTCCCAAGGGAATGACTTCCCTGGGGAACAGCAGTAGCCACAGGAAGGAAGAAGTTTCAGAGAGGTTCCAGTAGTCAGACATCCTAGTGACAGCAGCAGCCACAACCAGAGGGAAGAGATGGTGGTGCCTCAGGAGATAGCTCCTCTGGGGGATGGTAGGATCCAGAACATGATCCAAAGCAGCAGAAAGCAGCAGTCTCAGTTACAGAAGGTTAAGCAACTGTGAATAAAAAAGGCTCAAAATCTGAGTAACAGAAGTCTGACTCATGATATAGTTCAGTGAATTGGGTTTGCTTGCACTGTAAAGGTGTGAATCTTTCATGTCAGATGGGCTACCACAAATGCAAGAAGATTCATATGCCAGTTAGGAGTGCAGGTGTTGACTCCACACAAGCTCACTGATTTCAAGAAGGTAAGTAACAATAGAAGCACTCCAAAGGGAAACCAATTTTCTAAGACCTCCTTGTGATCAAAAAGTAACTTCTCAGGAAATTGGAAACCAAATTATAGAGGAAAATAAAATAATCTACCACTGTTACCCAAATTAACCATTTTGTATCATTATGGGAAAATGTACCTGCAAATATATACATATTCATATATTTACTCTGTTCACTTAACAAAGAGAGATTATTGACTGTCATAGTAGTGTTAATCAATGTTTTCTCCTATTTGCTTTTACATTTTTTAGGACTGCCAAATTGAAGTCATAAAACCTTTTTACATCCTGTTTTCAGCTTTCTTCTTAATTTTTTCCTGGTTGGCAGTAGGCATGTGTTTATTTTATTTATTTTTTCCACATTATCTCCTCTAGAACAAAGGTGAGAAGAGATTCCAGCATTTTCTCTAGCATTTCCTCAAACAAATAAGGCTATATTCTACCAGTTTGCCCTTATATGACTTCTGACACCCAGGGGTCTCATCTATCAGAACAGGTAATTAAATTTACCAATGGCAGCCACCCAAACCTCTAAACCACTGTCCTCTTTTTCTCTTTTTCTTTTTTTTTTAAGGAAAGGTTCTACAGGGTGTTCAGGCTCTCACCACTAGATCAGACTCATAGTAATCCATCTGTTA
This sequence comes from Myocastor coypus, assembly GCA_004027025.1. Taxonomy (NCBI): domain Eukaryota; kingdom Metazoa; phylum Chordata; class Mammalia; order Rodentia; family Myocastoridae; genus Myocastor; species Myocastor coypus. Next base: position 5,115 of record PVJA010015259.1, on the reverse strand, counting down.
ATAGCCTCCCAAGAGCTGAGATTACAGGCCTGCACCACCACATCTAGTCTCAATTGCCATCTCAGTGCACCCTGGGGGTGAGGCTGGCACAGCAGGCCTGGGGATTTAACTCCCAGCCCCAGTACCTGCTTCCATGCACAAACATGTGGCTTTTGAATATTAAGGTGTATTGAGTTTTAGGAATGACATTTTACTTTGAAAATGCTGTTCCTTCAGAAGCTAAAGCAGGATGAATATTTGCTTCTTTTTAGATGGTAAGTTTTATAGGTAGAGTTCTGTTTTATGTCTTCTTCCCAGGGAACTTTCTTGTTGCTGAAGAAGTTAAATGTCTTCCACTGGGAACTCTCCCCGGAACTGAGATATAATGCCTCAATCATGGTAGGCCCAGACTTCGGAGAGATCCTCACTGCCTGGAGTCAGGAAGAATAGTAAGAAGTTATGGAAGGAAGGAGAAATGCTTTGGAACACATTAGAAGACAATTAAAAACAAAATAGTTAGGTTAGTATTTAATTTTTCTGTTGACAAGGGATAAACTTTAAAGAGTTTGGGGATAGGTTAGAGTTAAATTGTATAGAAGAAAGTAAATTTAAGGGCCATCAAGGTATCCCAGTGGACTAAAGTGCCTGCTTAGGCAGACTGCAGCAGCTGGGGATGGATCCCCAGTAAGCTAGGTTCTGGGGGCAATGTTGAAGAGACATTCATGGGTAGACCTCAGTGACCAAGCTGCTTATCACGCTGGATTGGCTTGGTCACAAGTGAGACAAAAGAGCAGTGTAAAACCCTCAAAAGTGGTTTTATTGAGCCCCAGATATAGACAGGCCTTTTCTGACCCCTGGTGATTTCTCCTCTTGAGATAGTCATGACTGTATTTGTGGTTACACAACAGCTTACCTGAGAGACTATTGGGTTATCCTGTAGAAAAACAGTGCTTAAGGGAGTGCTGGCTAATACATTTTAGCCCTTAGCTCTAGTCTGTTCCTATCCTAAGTCCCTTTCTAGTCAATAGTACATGAAGAATAAAATGAACTCCAAAGACATACACCAGGGACATTGTTTTGCAGTGGATGGTGCTTCTCTTTTGAAGTCTAATTGCATTAGGTAGAACTGAACTAGAGGAAGCCCTCTTGACAATGGCCTTGTATCCCCTCTACTTCCATTAGAGGTGTTATTTGCAGGCTCTCTGTACTCTCTAAGGCTGCTGCTTGAAGAACTGGAGGGAGCTAAGGTGGAGACTGTTGTACTGTAAGAATAAGACAACAGAGGCAGATGCCCAGAAAGAAAATGAGTGCTTTATTTTAGCTGGTACCCAGCGGCAGTCTCACAGCAAGTACACAGAGAGGCACACCAAGGGGGTGGTGTGTAGGGATTATATAGAAGCAAGCAGTGATACAGAAGCCAATCACAGTCATTAATAGGGTAAAAATTCTTTTTGATTGGCGGGTTTACAGAACAAGGGGCATGAGGATCTATAATCTGATTGGAGGATACCCGTTATATTGAAGCAAGCAGTACTACAGAAGCCAACAGCAATAGTTATAGAGTTGACCTTTTCCTCGATTAGTGGAATTAACAAGGGGGTATGATAACTTGTAACTTGATTGGACGACACGGGCTATGGGGCTGCACTAAACTCAAAGCTGCAGCTTGGTCACTGAGGTCTATCCATGAATGTCTCTTCCACATTGCCCCCAGAACCTAGCTAACTGGGGATCCATCCCCAGCTGCTGCACTCTGCCTAAGCAGGCACTTTAGTACGCTGAGCTACCTTGCTGGCCCTTATGATAACTTGTAACATGATTGGACAACATGGGCTATGGGGCTGCACTAAACTCAAGGGGGTCAATGTGTGATTGGCATCACAATGGGGAGACAGAAACTCATGGACACAATAACCATGGGAACCGAAACTTAACTTAGTTTTAGTGCATACAGAACAATAACACGGAGGAGGTGACCTAAAACTGGAGTCAGTTATGTCAGGCTATAACAGAAACCAGAGGCAGAAAGTTAGATCTGCCTTCAGTCTGATAAAAATATCTGTGTTCCCCAGAAGGTCATCCTTGGATCATGAAGATCAGCCTTTGTCAGGAGTTTTATGATCCTAACAAATAATAGAAAGTGTGCACTTAAGCTGATGTGTCTTTTGTATAGTGTGCCTCTCAGGGGACATTTGGTCAGAGGTGGTAGCTCAAATCCTCATCGTTTCTCCATCACACTGAGGTGAAGGAATGCTTAATCTCACTCACTATTGAAGGATTCTTCTTTCCAGGAATTCACTGAGGGACAGGATCCTTCATCCATCATGACTGCTCTTGCTACTCTCATGGGCACAAATGCCCATAGTACTTTGAGGTTGATTATCTCAGTTTTTCCTGAACAAGTGAGGAATGGTATTGCTTTTCAGTACCGGAAGCACTGATGCCTAGGCTCAAGTCTCTGTACATTCCTTATGAGCCCCTTCCTTTTGCTGGATGTCCTCACAGGGATTAAAACATCATGGGCAGGAATCTATACAGTCTGGCTTTGTTCTATATGTTAGGTATGAACCTATACAATCAACCAGACCAGGCTTTCTGCTGCAAGAAAATGCACTGGGGACTGCAAGCAGTCTGTCTGTCGAGCAGACCAAGCCAGTAGTGAACAAGACAAAGCATGAGCCTTTTATAGGAGTAGGAAGGGTGTTTGTGAGCTGGAACAGGTGAAAGAGAGCTAATCTTGGCAGGACTATCTGATCTGTGGAGGATCTTTGATGTTAACAAAGCAAAGTTTCTGTGGTTGCTTGCCCAGGTTAAAGTTAGATGGACTTGTTCTGTGGTTTTGTGTTTGGTTCTGCATAGATTCAAGGGGGAGAGAGTTTGGAAGCATGGTGCCTGAGAAACTTTGAGTCCTGATCTGACACTATAGGTATTCTTCTCTGCATGATTATTTTAAGGTGTTCAGAATTATAGGAAAGAAAGTATAAAGTGGCAGCATAGACTTTCCTGAGATGGATGGGAGAGGTAGAACAATCCAGATATCTTAAGTGGGGTGAGTTAAGGGCATAAACTGCAACAATGTTTTATGTTGGAGCAGAATTTTTTTTCAGAAATGTGAGTATAAACAGTAAATTATTTCTTTACCTGGAATAAGAATACAAGAAAAGAATGAGGATAACCAAGGGAACAAATGTAACTGTTTTGTGGAGGAAGCAGGACCATACTATGGTATTTTGCATAAACTAATAGTCAGTGTAAATTTGGAGAAATGAGTATGTGCAGATTTTTTTTCCTGTGAGGGCCTTTACACTTGCCACGCAAGCCCTTATTATTCTTTTGAGCTATTTTCCCCAGCCTTTGTCTATGACCAGTATAGTAAAAGGACAGAGAAGAGGCCAGTTACAATCATTAAGGTTTTCCGAGCAAGAAAACCAAAAAAAAATTTCTGTGTTAAGAAAGTGCAGTACCATAAAATTATTCTTCACTCACCTCCAAATCCATTCTTTTACTTCATCACATCACGTTTCACAGGCTTGGCAGCAGCAGCCATGAGAATCACAGCAACAGACGCAGCAGCATTGTCTTCAGTGTAATGTCCTTTTCTATTGTTGATATGCAGTTTCTCATTACCATGGTCTCACTCTCAAGAGTACCATTAAAAGAAGCCTGAATTGGGACCACATCCTGTGGTGTGTCTGCAGCTTCATGTCAGCAGATGTGGTCATAGCAAAAGTTCCACTGGTAGGCAATATCTTATGTCTAGTTGTCCTCCCAAAACCTCATGTAAGTCATGGGTCAGATGCACTTGAGGAATAGCGAATGGCCTCAGGGGCGGGGCCAAGGACCAGGTCCGGGTTCAAGGGGTGGGGCCACAGAGGGGCTAAATGTTAAACTGGCGGCATACTCTCTGCCCCCATTCCCAGAGCTGTGATATCTCAGAAGTGTATATCAAGTCATCGTGGATATGGTGTTGCCCCAGCCTCTCCTCCAGGCCCTATAGTGCAGGTTGGTGGTGTCTGCGATTGAGGTCACCTCACAGTGTGCAGATAGCTGGTGAAGACCAAGGCACTGACCCTCTCTCCTAAGCAAATAAGGCTCTGAGGCTTTGGTGTGCAATTCAGAATGTTTTAAACTATAAAACCTCCAGCAACTGAGCTAAATAAACCTTTCTTTCGTTCATTTTGAGTGTTGGGTATTTGTCCCATCAAGGAGAGAAGAGTAACTAAGACAGGTAGGCAATAGGAGGCAGTACAGTACCAAATGACAAGGTCAAAGAGCTATGAACGTTTGACATTCCTAATGGAATGAGAGAGTCATGCCTGGGAAACACCAAGAGACCAGAATGGTGAAAGTTGTTTTTGAAAAGGATTTATTGGATAAACTCATGCCACAAATGAAGGCAATGTTTAAGCTTGAAGTGGAATTAAAGCTCTATCTTCTGGCAGGGTTAGTACTCTTTGACTCTTGAACTGTAAGAGAAAAGAATCAATCATTATTTCGGCACCAGTGGTTCAACTGCTTATATTTTTTCATGCATTTCATTGCACATATATACAGATGGAGAAATGTTTGATACTTTTAAAAATATCTTTTGCATGGAATTGTACATAATCTTTTATGGTCTTAACTTTTCATTGCAGTAGAAAATACACACTATGAGTTTAATCATTTTAACAAATTTTTAAGTGTCTACTATAATATAGTTAACTATAAGCACAATATATATTAAATCTCTAGAGTTTTTTATATTGACTGACTGAAAGTTTATTTCTATGGCTTAATTTTTAATTACTACATTATAATCTTATATCATTTTGTATATTTTTGTTGGTATTTAGTACAGGGTCTATAGGATCTACAGGGTGTCTCTACACATATCAGACTCATAGTGATACTCCTATTTTCAGCCTCCCAGCCCAGTCCCATTCACCATCTCAGCATGGCCTGGGGGCAGGGCTGGCACTGCAAGCCAGGGATGGAACCCCGGCCACTGTATCTGCCTAAGCAGGTGCTGTAATTGACTGAGATATCTCACCTATTATTCAAGAATATGTTTTCTTCATCCTGAGTTTATAATAAGCAGAAATGAAGAGACAGGGAGAGAGAGAGAGAGAGAGAGAGAGAGAGAGAGAGAGACAG
>PVJA010015258.1:0-45739 GCA_004027025.1 Myocastor coypus | reverse complement strand
TATATATATATATATATATATCTCGCACTGATCATATCAAGCCTCCTTTAGGTCACCAACCTTAGAACCTCTGTTAATCACTCTTTTAATTCAGGCTCCCTTTGTTTTTAATTTTTTATGTATGGTAGAGAGTACTCAATATGTTTTTCTATGTCTGGCTTACTGTTCTTCTGTAACTTAATGTTCTCTTGTACTGCTCACATTGATGCAAATTATATGATTTCATTCTCTTATACCTTAAAAACATGACGTATGCACATACATCAAATTTGCTTTATTCATTAATGAGTACCATATTGACTCCACATCTTAGCTATCATGAATAGCCTCTGCCAAAATGAACAGACGCTTGCAGATATATCTTCATTATGTTCTTTTTATTTCCTTTATACATACAATAGAAAGTGAAACTTTAAGCGAAATATGCCTTAACTATATTAGTGTAAATTATTCTTACCAAAATACTAAGTGAAATTGGGGAAAAAACGTATTTATCCATGCAGCCAGAGACTGTATTGTTAAGTAAAATAAATCAGATCCATATGTGTAAACATCATGTTGGCTCACTAATGTTAGAGCCTGAAAAAATGATTAAAATTTTTTTAAAAAGGTGCAATAGATTATTGTGAAAGGTAAAGAATTTATTCAATGGGGAGGAAAAACTCAAATGAAGAAAAGGACAAATGAAAGAAGGGAAAAAGGTATGTTTAGGGATATATACGGGATAGTTTGGATAATTGTATTGTCAATTTCTGCCGGTCTGTGGAAAGGACAGTAAATGATAAAATTTTTCTCTTTATTCTTTTCTTAAAATCTTTTGAATTCCTTATGACTTCCTTGTTATTGTTTTTTCTGTTTCTTGCTATAAATGAATGTTGCATGTTTGTATCTGTAACCTGAGCAACTAATTTCAAGATCATGTAATACAGCAACCATTGTTGAATTCCTATTAATTTGCTTAGCACAATTTTGTATTGTTTTTAATATTATTTTTATCTATCACTATTTTACATTCTTTAAAAACAAAAGAAGAGAAATTTCAAAAAAACAGAAAACACAGTTATCTAAATTCTAGATCATTCCATGATACGTAGAGTTGAAAATCTTTTTAATATCCAAATAGTTAATGCATATAAAATGGCTTAATCATAAATATGTGGGTTTTTTTGGTTACAGTTTGTTTTTCTTTTTAAAAAATATCATTCCAAATTTAGTCAAACTGGCCAACATTGTAATTTGCTGACCACACAGCAATACCTTGGCTACCAGACACTTCTGTTGGCCAGTGGTTCAGTCCATGCGTGGAGGAATTCAGCAGCATTTGGCTTCCCTTGCAAATTCCACATCGAGTAAGGAATAAGAATGCAGTCTTTTCCCCAGAACTGTGAAGCAAATTACATTCATGAGGTTATATTTTGGGTCTTATAATGTGCACTTCATAGATGAGCTATATAGTTTTATAATCCTGGGATGTGATTTAATTTTAAAATGAGCTTCATAGAACTTTTTTGTTCTAACACTAGGCTCATTCAACCCAAAAATTAAGATCCAATTGTTAATTAGAAACTGCTTTATAAATTGCGTGTATATATGTATATATGCATATATACATATATATATTCAACTAGTGACATAAAAACTTTAAAAGAAATAAATTTGCAAAATATTTTAATATAATTTTCTATATTATAATAAATACATTCAGCATGGGAAGCTCCCCTCCGTGTGTGTGTGTTGTGTGTGTCTCACATTTGATCCTCTCTACTTCGTTTTCCTTCCTCCTCTCTTCTTCCCATCTGCCCCTCCCCGCCCCCCCGCCAGAAACTTCTTTCTATCTCCACAAAGTCTACATCCCTGTTATATCATCTATCTTTTATTTCACGGTTTGGATTGTTTATAGTTTGGATAATTTATGTGTATGTATTATTTCAGGAAAGTTACATCCCTCCACATACAGAGAATCACATATAATACTGTTTCTTTAGAGTACAAAATGTGTTATATGTGTTGAAAAGCATTATAATTTCACATTCCTTATAAATAACATTGTACTTTAATTTAATTAATTGAACTTATTTTTGAGACAGTGCCTTGCTGTGTGGTCCAAACTGGCTTGGAATTCCCTATGTAGCCCACGCTGACCTCAAACTTGCATAGATCTTCCTGTCTCAGCCTTTCCAGTACTGCATCTATAGGTGTGTGCTAACTCACCTGGCTACTAAGGAGACTTAATTGAGAAATTTACCTGTTGGCGATTGGATTATTTATTTTTGCACTTTCTTTTTAACATATAACATAACATGTAAGCTCTGTTTTATGTATGTAAGAAATGTGTACATGCATTTCAACTGAATATACTTGTATATTTTAGCTCATTTTAATAAGAAGCTAAAGAACTCATTTTATAAAATTGAAAGATGGCTATGTAAGTTGTATTGCCTATGAACAATTGAAACATTTTCTTCTGTCATGGTAATTTTAGCAACATAGTCTGCTAAAATTTCCAATAAATTTTAAACATGGTATTCTGTATTAACCATTCTTTTCATTTGTATATTTGTTACAGGGTTTCACTATGCAGATTGGACTCTTGGTGATCCTTTCATTTTCAGCCTCCCCAGCACTGGGATTACAGGAGCATGCCAACACGTCCGGACTCTGTTGCTGGCCAGCACGCCTTGGGCATGGAGCTGATGTTGCATGCAGGACTGGGGATCAAACCCTCATCCCTGCAGTTGCCAAAGCAGGCACTTAGTCTGCTGAACTATCTCATCATCCCTGTATTGTCCACTTTAATAATTATATAAGCTAAATTGGGAATATGAAAACTGTGCAAATGTTACCTAGGTTTACTTCATTGCAAGATAACAGCTAAACCATGAGTTCATTGGTGATGACTCCTTATCTTCAGAGAGTTTAGGATGACTCAGCAATTTTTCTATTGCTTTACACTTAAAAATAATATTTATGTTGCCTTCCTTATTATATGGACTGTTGATGAAAACATAAAATGCCTTATTTATCCTCATGACTCTAATCTGAAAGATTTTAACAGGTTGGCTCTGAACTTTCATTGGGATTTACATAAATCAAAAGTATTTTCCTCAGCAAATGAACCCCCTTTTTACTAATGCAAAGTTGTAGCATCATAATAATGATTTAATACCATAATAAAATGAAATAGTCATAAGCAGGTAGGCATTGTCCAAGAGATTAATTCTACCTACACAAACTAAACAGCGTGCACTGTAAGCAATGAGTGAGTTTCTCACCATTGGATCTGGACTTCCGTGTGTGTTCTTGTGTTTTTATGTCCTCTTCCACTATACACAAAATACACAAGTGTCATAATACAAGTTTTGCATGACCCCATTGATATACGATTTCATAGATTGTGTTTTTCCTCCTCCAGTTCATCTGTAATACTCAGCCACCATCAGCTTTCAAATTCTGTCTGTATGAACACCTTTACCTCACAGCTTTTCTGGGTATCAAGCCCTACCCACTGGCTGTTCCACCCTCTTGGAGATCACCTCTGAATTCCACTTCTTCCTTCTCATTTCTTCTTCTCACTAACCTTATGCATTCATTGGTTGGAGTTTCTTCTGTCAGATTTTTGAGTTCTGTAGCACATTACTTGGTTACTTTTTCCTAAGAACCTTCCTTTAGTCAGCGTGAGTAAGGCATGCTAGATATGCGATCCTTCATTTTGGTTGGCTTCACACAGAGAAAATGTAAAATGCAACAAAATGTTTATGGGTTAAGCATGCTGATACCGACGCTGAATTTCATTCTCAGGAACTTAACTCCTGACACAGATGGCAATGTTATGGAAGGCATTGACAGAAACGTGGGGACGACTCAGTGAGAAATAGTAGGTTTCATAGGTGACGTAGAGAGTAATCTCTAAGTATAAAAAAATATACTGTAGCCTTCTCAGAGATAGAGACAAGCTTTATAATGCACTGGTGCTTACTTAACCTTTCTGTTCCTTAGTACGTTATCAGTAAAATGAGGGTAATAATGACATCTTCCTAATAATGACAGTGTTACAAGTGTTAAATGAGCTGGTAAATATAAAGCTTTTAGAAGAGCCTTTAGCAGGTAGCATGTGTGCAATCACATTTAACTAGTGTCGTTATTAGCACTGCTAACAGTATTATCCAAGAGGAAGCTTGACAAGCACAGTAGGACATTCCAGGTTTGAAGAGTATTGCAGGAAAATAAAATACAAAGAAAACCAAGCATATGTCAAGAAATGGAAAAGAATATAGCTTGTGAGAAAGAGAGAATAAGTAGTGAAGTCTGAATCTTAGGAGAAATCTGGTTCAACAGGAATAAGTTCTTTTAAAAATGTTTATCAATTCGCATTTTGATTTCTTCTACCATGGGGCATTTTGAGTTTAAGTGTTCCTAGCATGGTAGAATCTGGTCAGATTTTGACTAAGAAGACTAGAAATGGGACCAGAGATTGTGCAGTCTGATCCCCTTCTCCCAGAGGTTGGTGTGACCACTCTGCAACCCAGCTTGGAGCATGCTTATTTAGTTGTCTTGTCTCCCTCCTCAGTAGACTATAAAATAGTCTAAGCAGTGACTACATTTGTCTGGTACATCTCCATTTCTCCACTGCCTACCACAGTGCTCAGCACACAGTTATTGTGAAATAAATATTCACAGGGTGACAGACTTAAAAAAATGACTTGTAAAATTAGTAAATAAAAAAATGACATGAAATTTTAGGCACAAACAAGATAAGGAGGACAAATATCCTATTTCCTCTGGTTGAGGGAGCATATCAGGCCTGAAAATATAAACAGTGTAGTTTAATTTGTAATGGGAAAAAGCCTTTTCATGGAGAAAACAGAAAAAAAATGGTAACTATTTTTGAAGTAGAAATGGATGAGAACGGAAATCACATTGATGGATGATTTGCATCAGTGAAGAAAATACAGTTTTCAGCCTTTATCTATAAGCACAAAACATCTACAAAGCATCCGAAATGTTTTGCCACAACTCCAGAATGCTAATATAAGCTGAGTAAGTGTTGAGATAGTGTATATAAAATACATGTTCTCAAACCTATTCCAAACCCAAACAATCACTAAGAATTTTAGGTGGAAGCCTCTGGAATATCTACTAAAACAGCTTTATAATGACCTTATGGTTAGTCCATAGGATAGCAGATCTCATACATGTTATTAACAAATCTCTTAATTTCCTCATATTATGCTTTATTGCCTTATCAAAAATATTTAGTGTTTTGCAAGTATTGGTATTATTGATATGGTTCTATGAATTAAATGTTCTGATATAAGATTAGTTTGGAGAACATACAAAAATAAATTGAAGAAAGAGTAGAACTAGAAATGAATTTTCCAAAGTTTAATGAACAATCAATGGCTGTAGATTTCACTGATTTCTGGTTTAGGAATTCTGGTCTTTGTTGATTTCTCACCATAATAAGTATAATTTATGTACAATAGAAGATATTTTGGACCTTGAAAGGTACCCAACAGAAGAAGCAATGCTTTATCTAAAGAAATAATTGCTTGGTAAACAGTATCTTTCTCATATATATTCATACAAAGTTTTTACTTAAATTATTCCAAATTAGAAAGTAGCTAAGGTATGTTAATTTAGCTAGTTACAGAATTTTTACTAAATTCTGTACTAAACTGTAAGTGAACTTGAGTTCTTTTAAATTTAGAGAAAGTATGCTAATAAATGTGTTAGTCTAATAACTTAGTGATTTCATTAGTAGTTCTTAAAATGATCATAGAAGAAAATAAGGATAAATGTTATGTTCCTTTGCAAGAGTAATTTATTTATTGTTGTCTTAGATGAAATAACAAATTCCTATTCTTAAAATTATGCTAATAAAGATTTAGACATTGGGTCAATTAAAATGCTTTAAAGAAGAAAAATTTAGGAATACTGTCAGCAGTGAAATTAGAACTTGTGCCTGAATTAACTGGTTTAATGTTTAATCTTTCTAATGTTTTAAAAAGGAAGAGTAATTTCTTGAAATTACTATATTAGATTAGATATGATTTTTTTCTGACTTTGCTGAATTAGAGTCTTACTAAAATTTATCCTACTTCATTAGCAATTTAGTACCTAAAATTAAGATAGTCTAATTAATAAACCACTGGCCTGAACAATGGAGTCAGCAGTGTTTAAAACTTTCTGTTTCTTAATTTCTACTCTTTTTTTAATATTTAAATTTGCCAGTGTTCAATGTATACTATCCAATTAAAAAATCTTGGACTATGTTTACTACTATTGTTTGTCTTTTTCTCTTTCTCTCCTTTTCCTTCTGCTCTGAGTTGACATATGATCCGGAGCACATGCCAAGCTCCAGCTATCCCTGAACTAAATCCCCTTCCCCATACTATTTTTGATATTTCATTTTGTAATTGATCAAGCAGAACATAATATAGCATTAAAGCATGTTTCTCAAATTATATTTGTCAAAGAGAGCAGTCCATTAAATATAACTCCATAGAGTTAGATTTAGAAAGAAAATGAATATTTGAAAACTCAATCTTCTCAATAATTATAAGCATGAAATATAATTTTAAAATAACTAAAAGATTGAATTCATAGATTACCTTAATTCAGTTAGTAATTTTTTTCAAATTTAGCCTTGCTTTTTATTACCTAATGTTTCATAAAATCTTATAGTATTATTTCTTGTAAACAACAAAAATTTTCCTTGTTGAAATTTCTATTCTCATTATTTATACATATGATTTGAATTTGTGAAGTGCTATTTTGGGTTCAATATCTTCTCAATAAAGAATACTAGAATCATTAGTAAGGTGATCCATGTTGACAAAGCACCTTAAATATATTTAATGTGTTAAATTATATTTAATATCTAATTAATATTAAAGTTAGTTTCTCATCATATTTTCTGGGTATTCAGTCACTTTGATTGATGATGCCCAAGACTAGGTTTTAAATTATTGCCAAAGTTTTCCTAATATAAAGAGACCAGAAACTTGAGTGATAAGTTTTTTTTCTTCTTTTTTTTATAAAAATATTTTAGTCATGGTATTATCTGACTGGGAACATCACCATAAATCACCATAGCTTGGATGTCTTAAGAGAGAGAAATTCTATTTCATGGGATAGAAATTCAAAATCAACCTGTTGGCAGACTTGTTTTTTGTTCTTGTTGTTGTTATTGTTGTTGTTTTGCAAGACCAGGGACTGAGCTCAGGCCCTTGCGTTTGTCAGACAAGTGCTTATTTCACTGAGCTATCTCCCCAGGTCCCCTAGACTTGTTTTTCTCTCTGGCTTGAGTATAGCTATACTGCTGTATCTTTCTTTCTAAACTAGTCCAAGTTATGTGGCCACTGTGAGAACCGGAAAGAAAAAATAGTTTACTCCATCATTTTCTGTTACCATTCATTATTTAGATAAAGAAACACGGGTAAATTTTCATAGGAATTCTCTGGGAGGTTTTGTATTTCAATATTTGTCTTTAGGTAATCTTCATTTAAAGTGCCTCTTAGCTCAGCACCAAAGACACTCAGTTGATTTATTTCATTTTTTACTCTTTATTCGTTTTTTTTTTAGTTTTATTTTAGGGAAAGGTTTACAGGGTGTTCAAGGTCTCACCACTAGATGGGACTCATAGTGATCCACCTGTTTATAGCCTCCTAAGAACTGGGATTACAGGCATGTACCACCACACCCAGTCTCAATTATGTCTCAGTGTGTCCCCAGGGCAGGGCTGGCACAGCAGGCATGGGAATCAAACCCTTGACCCTTGTGTCTACTTGCAGGTACTTTAATCCACTGAGCTATTTGGTGAGCCCTTAATTTTTACTCTTAATTAACATTCATTAATGGAATCAAAGAAAAAATATAGTACGTTGCTTGTATTTACTATAACATCAATCTTAAACAAAGACATAGTATCAAATGTTCAAGTAAAAAGTAGATGGAAACAATTAGAACAGGCAGTGGATATTAGACGAGACCAGAGGTACTCAGGGAAATCAAATTGAGGTCGTGAAGAGGAAACAGAAATAAAAACAAAAGAAAATGTAGTAATGGTGACAAGCAGAGATAGTATATAGGAGACATTTAAGCTTCCACATTAACATTTCAAGTAATTCTAGAGGTATCTAAAATGTCATAACCTGAGAAGGCAATTCATGTAAGTACAGCTGAGTTCTACTTGTGCATGCTTACTAAAGCTGTAATGTTGCTGTAAGTAAAGTTGTCTTTAGAGGAATACAAAGAAATAGCTTGTAGTCACTTGAGAAGAGTTGTAACTTTAGCATATGGCAAGTTAGTGTGAGTTGTTATAATGTGAACCTTGATCCCTACAGAAATACATTCCTAAACTAGCAGGACCATAAGGTTTATACTTAAGTATAAATTCTAGAAGACTGTAGGTAAGCTAAGAAATTAAGGGAGCAAAAAATTTATAAGCAAAAAATGTTACAAATAATTTTTAAAAAGTAAATTCTGTGACTGTATACTGGTAAATGACAAACTTGTACAAATTTGGAATTACTGAGTTTTACATATAGCTCAGTCATGGTATTCCGTTCTTATTTACATTGATGGAGAATAGAATGTATCCATAATTTATTATTTTGTGTATTCATTCAAAAATATTCATTGAACTTTTCATCCCATATTTCAACTATCCAAGTAGGTATGGAATGCCAGCCAAGATTGAAAAGGTCATTGTTTTCACAGAGTGTATCAAGTATTGTTTTAGATAATAAACAAATAAAATGCTGTATTTAATGTCATTTAAGTAGTTACAAATATTAAAATATCAGACAAATTACATATAACCAAAATATAGGCATATTTTGATTTTTTTAGTTCTCTAAGAAGGTAATTCTACAAGGAATACATGACTCAAATGATTCATTTGAATGAATTAGTTAAAAGAATATTTGGCTCTTAAATTACATAGTAGCTAAAATGACTGATTCTAAAGTTGCGGTTCCAAGAGAATAAGGGAAAGGCAAAGTATAGATGGCAAATATGTGAACCACTTAGGACACACTGTGTGTGTGTGTGTGTGTGTGTGTGTGTGTTGATTACATGTGCATGTATATGTGCATGTGTGTTCTACTAACTGCCTATCAAAGAGGCTAAAGCTAAGTCTCCCCTCACAGACAGACTCACTGCTTACTGGAGGAGAGAAACACATACACACATTCACAACTTTCAATGTGTATAGTCCCTGGAAGAACATGAAAATAAATGTAGTGTCTCTGAGGGTAAATTAAAAGAACATTTGTCACAGTCAAAAATGACAATTAGCAGGATCAAGTAGATGACAATCACAGTGTCCTTAGCTTTTGCTTTTTAAATGAACCCCAAATATGGACATTATTACTTCTATCTTTTCTAAAAAGAAATATAAATTATAAAAGCCGGGCGTGGTGGCGCACGCCTGTAATCCCAGCACTTGGGAGGCTGAGGCAGGAGGATTGGTGTGAGTTCGAGACCAGCCTGGGCTACAAAAGTGAGCGCAGGGCCAGCCTCAACTGCATAGCGAGACCCTGTCTCAAAAAAAAAAAAAAAAAAAAAAAACAAAAAGAAAAAAATTATATAAATTATAATTATTTTAACAGAAGAAACTGCAGAAAAATATGTAGAATATGGATGCAATGCAATTAACCTCTGACCTGTATATTTTTATAACTTGAGTAATAATAAAGATTTCAATAAAGATTTCTACAAAGTACAATCTGAGCTTTCTAGGGGAAAAAAACAAAAAAAACTCAGACTGAAGGACGTTTTTTCCTCTATATTTTACAAAAATAAGACATAGCATGGATTCAAAAATCTTTATAATGAAATGGACTGAAGTATTCAGTGCTTTCATTTCAAACAGAGAAATTGTGGTCCAGAGAAATAAAGGTCCTCACGTGCTCTTGAGAATCCATCTCTCTCCTTCCCTAGCCCAGGCGTCTTCCTAACCCAGCTTGCATGTTCATACAAGTCAGACAGAGGAGAGGGCTGGAGCTGACAAGGCAATTGACCTGGTCCACTGGGTTTGTGATGCAGAAATAATAGATAATGTTTTAAACACTCCTGTCAATTTGCCACAGTGATAATACCAGGGAAGAAAGAGAGTTTCAAGAGATTGTGAAAATAACTCTGTTGAAGGTTATTTCACAGCTCTTGAGTCAATAATTAATTCTGCCAACAGGTAGTCCTGCCATCCTTTTGTGAAGGTCATGCAGTTGCTCACTCTTTTAAGAGATTTGTGTGTGTGTGTGTGTGTGTGTGTGTGTGTGTGTGTGTGTATGTGTGTGTGTGTGAGCAAGAAGCAAATGAACTCAAATTAAGTTCATATGTAGCCATTTGCATTGGGTTATTCTGGGCAATCATTTGTCTGAGTGGATGTACTTTTGAATCTGGAGAAAAAATGTAACTGTGGATCACTGAAACATTAAAAATGTTTTTTAAAAATTGTAGCATCTATTTTAAACGTGGGATAAATTATATTTATTTCATTGGATTTGGCCAGGCAGGAAAGGCTGTTCTGTTTACAGAAATATTTTATTAGACTATCTTAGATTAAGAAAATCATTGATTAAAGGTTTTCAGGAATTGATTATTTAAAAAGCAAATTCAGGATTCTTCTGTTTTAAAATGCTCGTGCTACATTTACTGGTCACCTTCAACACTCTGTTAATGCTCATTACTGGAAAGGTTAGCTTTGTAACTTTGTTTTAGTAAAGAGTATAAGCTACTCGGTGGTCTTAGAGACAGAAAATCGGGTGAAGAGTTGGCGATGAGTTAAATACATACCTGTGTGCTTAAGCTGAATAGTTCTTCCTCTGGTTCTTAATTCAAAAATTAGCTATTTTTCAAGTTGATGGTTTGTTTGTTCCATCTCTTTTCAACTTTGATCTTTAATAGTTACTACTTCTGATATTTGAGAGTTCACCCTTGTCCTCCAGTGTATCTCCTGACTCAAGCTAGGCACCGTTCTACCTCAACCATTCTAGGCTGATGTGTATCTAATTTTCTGTATTTTTTAAAATCTCTGCAGGGAAAACAGAGGCCACAGCTCTCTTGGTAACCAATTCTAGTGTTTAATGTAACATGTCCATTCATCTATAATGTGATTTGCAATTATACAGCACATTTCTTCTGAGTAGCTCTCGGCACTTTAAAATAGTATTTCAATCCCCAAGACATTCCTCGAAGTAGGTGGTAAGCTCCATTATGCTCCTAGAGGGCACAAACAACGTTTTTATGCATGTTATATTCAGTGCTTGGGACATGGTGGATACTTTAGAAATGTTTAATAATCAGAATAGTAATTTTACAGACGGATGGACTGAGAGAAAGTGGATTTCACTCCTTCCCCACTGCCCACAGTGGGGAACAATAATAAGAGCTTTTCACTTACAAAGACAACATTCGTCCATAAGCCTCTGGTATCTTCTTCCATGCTTTGTTGAAAAACTAGACTTCCCAGAAAGGAAGCAGTCTTCGCCAAGTGCCCCTATGCAAGTGTCATAGTCCACAGCCAGTCATGAGCGTTCACATGTTGGAGGACAGTATGCAGAAAATAAGATAAGCATTACCCTTAAATTCCTTTGTATTTTTTTTTTTTTTCTTAGAGAATCTTTTGGCTGGATTTGGTTTCTCAATGTAATTGAGCAACTTGCTTCATAATACATTAACTACTGGGCAAGCCATCTATAAGTAGCATTTTAAATTTTTCAAAATTTGATGATTATTTCTGTTTTGTGTTGTACCTCATTTGGGTCTCATTGTGCTTACAGAATGCTACTATGTTATTGTAATACATGTGTGGCATATCGTGTGTAAAATTATACAGGGCCTGGGAGATAGATCGGCGGCTTAACTGCCTGCTTGGCAAGTGAAAGGTCCCAATTTCGACCCCCAGTACTGAAAAAAAAATTTTTTTATTAATTATCCTGTCAAATGTTACTAACATGATAAAGAAAAACATATATTCTCTATGTAAAGTATAAATTATAGCAGTTTAGGGTACATTAAAAAGATATATCTTACCTATATTAAGCTATGGTATACTTACATTTGTGTTTTCACTAAAGATTAAATTTTATTGCATTTCTAAGTTTAATGGCCTTGTACTCAAATAGATTTTTGGATCTGAGGTAGATATTTTGAAAGGAGAAGGACAAGAAAGGAGAGAGAGAAAGTGTGTGTGTGTGTGTGTGTGTGTGTGTGCTGTGTGTGTGCTGTGTGTGTGCTGTGTGAATGTGGGAAAGAAAGGAAAGAGTGAGCTCATGTTTAGGTGCTCATTTCTGCAGGCTCAGTTTGGAGAGTGTTACAGGCAAGGACGTGAAGGGACCTATGTTCGCCATCTGCTCTGAAGCATGTGCTGTACACCTCTGATGTACCTTTTTGAAGCAGATTCTATTTCTAAATGGAGAACGTGATTTTACTCAGACTGGTAGCCCTTTTCTATGGGTACTAGAGCTACTTAAAGAGAGTAAGACGATTTTCAGAGGTTGTTGAGCGAGCACCATGCCTAATCTCCATCCGACTGGCAGCGCTGAGTGTGGAGGGGGTTGTGATTGGGCGCGTTCCCTGGAGCACCTGGTGCGCTCGGAGTCTGCTGGAGGTGGGGAGTACCCAGCATCAGGCATCATGCTACAGAAAGAGCAGAGAAGGCAGCAAGGCAATGGGTGGCTTTTGTTAAAAATAGACCGAATTACTGTAAAGAAATGAAATTATAATTATGGTCATGGTGTACATTTGAGGTCAGTGCTGAACTCAACATTCCAGGAACCATTAGTATGAGAACAGACAAATGAACTTTCGCTCTCTTTCACTTATTCCTGCTGTGAACAAGAGAACCAAGCTTGGTCTACAAGGGAGCTATGCCTTCCAAACTTCTCATAGCACTGGATTCCAGGTGTGTGGGTGGATGGCGCGGTGTAATAAATCTTCAGTTTTTAAATCTATACCTCCATAGGCACAGAATGTTCACTTCACATGAAAGGTTGTATGTATTACTAAATGTAATTTAAAACAGAAATGGAAGCAACTGTATACTTCAAAATAAGATACATTATTTTCCTAATTATATTTCTCTTTTAAAATGGCTGAGCTAGCTCCACGTGTCAGTGACAGAGTAGTGGCTTCCATAAATTGAAATGGTAGGAGTCGTGCCTGCATAGATGTTACCCAAGTAATGGGATGCAGGTGTAAATGCAAGCATCCATCTGACTGACAACCCAGGCACTGTGAGCAGAAGAGAGAGCTGTCAGCCCGTGACACTAATGAACTATTTGGCTGAGTAAATAGATTCTCTGTGTGCGAAGCAAAGCATGTTGTTTTTAAGCTTACAGTCATAAGTAGATGCTGCTAATAATATTGACAATTTATATATATTGCCTAAGGCACATCAAATAAATAATGAAATAGGAGAAGTAAGTTGCAAGTGTCAGACAATGAACCTCATCAAAAATTCCAGAAATATTGCTTTCATGTTCTCGACTTTGACTAGGCAATTCAAACTAATTAAACTTCAGCTTGTCTGAAAAATGGAAATAAAAGTTCCTACAGTATGATGCACATAGGCTGAACAAGGTTCATAGCACTGCATCTAGAGTTTAGTGAACTTCTATAATTGTTAATCATACTTTATTTATTTATTTATTTATTTTTAATTTTTTTTTTTTTTTTTTTTTTTTTTTTAGGACCGGGGTTCAAACTCACAACCTTACACTTGCCCAGCAGGCGCTTGTGTCTTGGAGCTATCTCCCCAGCCCCCTTGTTAATCATACTTTAAAGAATCTAAAATACATATTGTAAAATGACTTGCTAATGGAAGTTATGCATAGTAATAGTAAGGTTTGGTAAAGTTAGGTCATGATGAATGTGAGTGTGTGTATTTATAATTGATTTTGTATAAAATGGGCACAATAATAACAAAAACATTGCAAATAAAATGCCACTGCTCTGAAATTATAAAAAATATGCCAAATGAAATGTGGACAGTTTGAAGACCTATTAAAAATTAGGACAAGCCTGGCGTGGTGGCTCACGCCTGTAATCCCAGCACTTGGGAGGCTGAGGCAGGAGGATTGGTGCGAGTTCGAGACCAGCCTGGGCTACAAAAGTGGGCGCAGGACCAGCCTCAACTGCATAGCAAGACCCTGTCTCAAAAAGACAAAAAAAAAAAAATTAGGACAATAACAATAAAATCATGACATTCAATAGAATAATATTTAAGTCAGGTAGTTGTAAGTGCATCGTTCTTTAAAGCGTGTGGGTCTAGAGAAGACTAAAGGTTAATATAGGGCTGGCCAGATAGCTCAGTGGACTAAAGTTCCTGCTTAGGCAGAGCTCAACAGCCAGGGCTCCATCTCTGCTGTGTCATGCCCGCCCCACCTTCAGGGCTTGCTGAGTGGTCAAATGAGACTGGGCATGGAGGTGGATACCTAAAATGCCAGTGCTTGGGAGGCTGAAAACAGGTGGATCACTGCGAGTCTGATCTGTGTAGTGAGACCAAGTAAACCTTGTACTAAATACACAAAAACAAAACGTAAAAATAAATAAATAAAGGTTAATGTAACAGAAGGGATAAAAACAACAATGACCATGGAACTTTTACATATATGTTGTTTGTAGAACTTAGTGAAATTACTTAATTTGATACATTTTTAGATTTATTAGCTGATTTACTTATTTATACATTAACTCAAGGCAAGTAACTACTTTGTTGGAGATATTTTGATTTAGGAAAAGGAGAAGGAATAGAAATGAAAAAAATAAAGACGACAATGCTGTAGTAGAAGCAATAAGAGACGAATCTGCTCACAGTGACTGTTTTTCGGGCACCATGTGAATACTAACTGGAGCTTCTGTATAACGCTGTTACATTCTAGCTTTATTCCATACTGTCTTTATGCTGCTTAAAGTGACTGGAAGCATGTTCCCTAAGCTCTATTTTGTTGATTTTTAAAGCTTCAATCTTTATCTTTGTCACTCTCTGGGCATGGTAAATAAATCTCTCAAGCCCTTCAGCTTCCTGATCCTCGTTCTGTCATTTGCACTTCATGCTGTGCCCTGTGGCATGAGGACTACTTCTACTGTGGCACTTCTGGGTCTGCTTTCTTCCCTAGAAGGTCTTGCAAATCGAGACCTTAACTTACTTTTGATGTATTCATAAGATCGCCATGGTGGGGAACAACTCAGGCTCAGTAGCAGTACTGTGTCTCAAACTCATTACTACATCTGTGATATTTCTATTGCTGTGTTTAAATTAAACTATTTACAGTAAATTTGCTTTCTAACATCTTCCCTTAGCATTTTATTACATGTGTCAGGTGAACAGTCAGCTGAATAAAGCTGGCTAGATGAAGGAGAGGCCAGTTCACAACTCAAAACCAACCAGTCAAACATAGCCTAAATATACAAGTATTTAATTTTGTGTAAGTGGAAGGCCCTTAACAACTGGCTTTTGGGGAATTTGGGACTCAGCCACTAGGTTCTGCTGTTCTATGCAACACTCGTGGCATTTTTTCACGTGCTCTCTGGAGTGTGTGTGTGTGTGTGTGTGTGTGTGTGTGTGTGTATGTGCATGGGTGTGTGTCTCTGTGTGTGTTAGATGCCTGTTTCTGGAATTTCTCTCCATATGAAAATTGGATTGAAAAAAAGCAGTTTTATTTATTGTTCTTTAATTAGTTCCATTGTTCCTGAACACATGCATTACTATCAATTTAGATTGCACATGGCCTTTGCGAAATCGCTCTTCCCAGAAGTTCTCAGAGCCCCAAGGGCTCCCTTATGTTAGACCTTTTTGCTCCTTAAATTTTATTAACTGCCTGCATCAGTCCTCAGTATTCCATTCTCTGTCTCTTCAATAAATTTTAATTTCTTAAAATCTCTTGGGCATGGATCCTTCCACACTTTCGTGCCCTCTGCTGTGATCATATTATACTTTTTATTATAAGTGGTATTAGTTTAGGATCAATTCCATGCATAATGGGAGCGAGACAAGGCAAATTTTGACTTTGTGCAATCTTGCCTATCATCCTGGAATCCCCCTGCTTCTCAATACTGTTTAAGCTTTTGTTCACTTTCTGGAGCACATTAGGGGATTTTAATGTAAATCACAAATATTAGATTCAACTTATCAGGAACTTATCATCTATTCTAATTTTAACCAGTATTAATCTTACTTAGAACTATTCTGCTGCTAGCAAGCTACGGGTAGTGATTATGCAGTGTGGAGAGGAACATAATTTGCATTGATAGAGGCCAAGTGAAATTGCTTGAGAACTATCATGTCTATCTCTGTACTGACTGCATTTCTGTTCCTTTCTTTGATTTCAATTTTATGTCATAATTTTCCTAACCACTCAAGATATATTCAGAGGTATAAAATATAAATAATGCAATAAACTGTCTAGCTTTGGAAATAATAGTTTGTTTGGAAATAACAGTTTGCTTTCAGAGTTTGAGTGACTGTCAGCTAATTCCAGGAGTTCTGCATAGCTGACCTCAAGATTTGGGACCCAACTTGTAATTTCAGCTTAAAGTTTGTCTTTTACTGACACTGAGACTGTATGTGACTGACTGGAATTTTTTTTTTTTTTTTTTAAGCATACCTGCAAGATACAGTCTACTTCATCAAGAATGTGACTGAGTCGCATTCCATCTAGCTACAAATCACATTCTACATTGGCTATGATGGCAGAAATCTAAGCCACCTTGCTTTAGTTCAGATTTCTGTCATCCATGTTTGTGTGTTCTGTTTTCCCGTGATGCCCTGGGAAGCCAATGGCTGCCTCTTCTTTCACCATGGCTGTAGGCACAGTGCAAATTTTATTTATCTCTGGCCCTTCAGTCCACTCCTAATGCTGCAATTCTGATGAAAGTGACCACATACTTATGTCTACTACTTCTCAGTTTACCAAAATTTCTTTTCTCTTGGAACCTCTGCCTGTTGAAGGAATTTTCCTGTGTTCTCACAAGTACAGAACAAAATAATTCTGTGAACACTACAGACTTTCTCATACTGTGATATCCAGAGATACCTGGCTCCCAAAGTTTGACTAAAAACGTTTCCCTATTGTTCAAGGTCCATTAAAGCTATTACCATTCTCATAAAGTATTTGTTTAGGGCCTCTAACTGAAAATAGCCACCTGCTTACTATCACAGACTACATGATAGTGGGGTCCTGAGAGAGGGTGAAGAGAGATTAAGAAGAAACAAGACACAGGAGAAAAAGCTGGGGCTGGGTGAAATCTGACCTTCCTGATGCAGAAGCAGCGATGACATCTCAGATCTGGTGTCTTTTTTTAGACCAAGGGAAAAAGTTCTGAATGTAATTTAGAATGTATGGTATCAGCATTTGCTGGTAACACTGAAAGCAAAACATTTTCCTTTTTAACTTTTCTTTCTTTCTTTCTTTCTTTCTTTCTTTCTTTCTTTCTTTCTTTCTTTCTTTCTTTCTTTCTTTCCTCATATTATGGCTGGTTCAGCCTGCCCTGGTGGTGGGGCTGGCACAGCATGTGGTGCCAGGGATCAAACTAACTACACTCCCTAGCTTGCCTAAGCTGGTGCATTAGATTGCTGAGCTATCTTGCCAGTCTAAGTTGTTTACTTTTTTTTTTTCTTTTGCAGTGCCAGAGATTGAACTCAAGACTCTGTGCTTAAAGGTAGGCACTTATTTTACTGAGCTGTCTCCCCAACTGAAAGCAAAACATTTTCAAAGCTACCTGTGCTGTAGTCAACAGAGAAGAACACCAAGGCCAAACACCTCCTCATAGGCACCTGGGCTAGAGGTCAGCTTGTTTACACGGTCCGCCTCTGGCATTCCGGTCCTCGGGACTGGCTTTGCTTTAGCTTTAAGGAATTTGTCAACCTCAGGCTTAGCATCAGCTTAACCACTCCCCACAATTTACAAGTCTCATGGGAATATTTTGTTGGTCAAATAATTCCACCTAGAAAGACATGTCCTAGAGGACAAGAGGTCGAAATGTCAAAACCAATCCTGTTATTGTTAAATATACAATATAAATGTATATTGATATATGTAAATATATAGAGTATGCGCATTTTTACTATATAATAATAATACCAATAATGCTAAAATTACAGCAAGAGACATTAAATGATCTCCCTATGCAGATATTTGCTAAGGGTGCTATATATACTCTCTTGTTCAATCTTCAGAATGTTGTGAGTTAGAGATCCACATTATTCCCATTTCTATATGAGAAAACTAGCATGTAGAGAAAGTTACATGAGACCCTAAGCATTGTAGAACTACTGCTTTTTATTTTTCCATATCTACTTTAGTTTTACTGATCATTTATCTTTCCTTGAATATACAGAGAATTATTGAACTTACACATAGTGCCTAATAAAAATCCTGCATAAATCTATGCTTGAATTATTGGTATTTATGGTCATTTAAAATTAGCTTTATTATATCTATTTTTAGAGCACTAAATTAACTCAACATTACCTATTTCATTGTAATATTTGTCTGTGAAATTAGGAGCACTGAGTGTAGATTTAGAATCACAAAAAGCATCACCATTTGGAACTGTAGAAGAGCCTTACTGGCTCTTTGTTTAACATAGATAAGGCTCACAACTGTTGGACTTTAAAATGAAATCATTCTGTGGACACACTTCTGAACAGAATTAGAGAGGTTACTTCTTTGCTCGTATGTCATTAAAATGTAGAGTTGCCACCTGAAGTAGAGACTAAAGGCAAAATAAATCACTTGAAGAGAGCAGGTTTTACTGTACAAATTATGTAAAAGTTGTGATGAAAAGCTGTGATAATTCTACCCCAGGGAGGCAGCAGAAGCCCAAGAGCTTTCTGTCCTTTTACTCTGTCATTTCTAAAAGCTTGCATTTAAGCTGTCTGGCTCAGAAGGCTTCACTATGCTTTTTTCCCAGTAAATGACAATGGAGTGAAGGAACAGGGACATGTTTCTTTCAGAGGACAGTCTGGAGTGCTTCACCCTATTTCCCAGGACTTAGCCACATGGCTATACCTTACTACAAGTTATGCTTTGAAATATACCTTTTACCATGTCTTAGCCAGACACTGGAGAACATGAGAAGAAGAAAGGGGGCAGATATAGATTGGAAAAAATAGCAGACCTTAGACTTGCTGAACACTTATTTGCTCTTAGGTTCTGAAAGATTTGCTGGAATTCTCTCCCATCCATTTATCACTAATATAGGCAGAGAGTGAGAGTGACAAATCTTTAAATTAAATGCAGTATAGAACAGGAATTCAAATAAAAACATATTCATTCTTAAGGAAAACAGATATTGTAAGTTAGATTTATAATTGGTATCTTACATTGGATTGCAGAAAAGTGATGACATTTTATCTAAAACATATTCCATTCTCCATAAGTACTGCCTCCAACTGTTGCATTTCTGAGTTATCATTGAAGTGCGTTTGCATATACCTTAACCTTACTAACAGACGTGAAAGATGCTAAAAATTGTGGAGAATGTCATGGAGCACTTCATGCATAAGAAGAAATTTTGCCAGTAGCATAAAATTCAGTGGATTCAGTATATGAGCAGAATGCCTTTGACATATAAAATAAAAGCTTTTGTCAAAGCTACTGAACTCTCTTCTTTCATTTCACTGAGAAGGAGCAGATGAGCAGCCTGCCTTCGTCTAGGAGAAGAGAAGAAAAAAACCTCAAAACTTCACTATGATCTGTCGAATTGAGGTTTGATGGACGGGTGCAAGAGGGTTTGGAAACAAGAGAAAACAGGTGTGTGAAGTGTCGAGGGATCGTAGAGGAGTCTGCGAAGGGCATAAGGGAGTCTTTAGAGGTGTACGTGACCTAACCAACAACAAAGAGACAGCAAACTGTAATTAAATGCTTCCAGCTTCCGGTATATTATCATTTAAAACTTCCAAATGAAAGATTGTTTCTGACGTAATGATTTTTTCTAATTCTAAGTACTTTCATTCAATCAGACCACATGGTAACATCTCCTGACATTCACTTGTTTTATATATGTTTAGTAAACTAAATATTGACAGGCATAGTCATTGCTTTTCCACTAAGCAGTGATGGGCACTTTTGGATATTCTTTTATTACGGAGAGAAATAACAATGTTAACTCACCTCTTTCCTTTTCCAAACTCAGCATCAGATAAAAAAAAAAAAAAAATCAGACAAGAGTGTATCTTGTCAGAAAGAAACAAATTTGGACACACACAACCTATATGTAATGGTGATATTGCAGAAGATTTTCTTCAGAAAATGTGACTTTTCTTTTCTGCTCTGTGCTTCCTGACTCACTTCCTCCATGGAGGCTGGTTACTTGGCAACCGCCTTCTTCCTTCCTAAATCTTAGTAAACACTTTTATAGATGACATGATTGTATAAAAACACTGTAATCTGGAAAATGAATGGCCTGACTTTTAATAAGGTGACCTAGTTACAAAAGCATACATGGCTCATTATAGTGAGACAGCATCACAAAAGCAGGGGCTGAGGGCTGGTGGACCTTAGAGATTTAGTGATCAAGTAACCGCACTGAACAGAAGAGGAAAAAGAAGATTATGTTCATCTTCATTTCAGTTTTTCCTATTCAAATCGGAGCATGCAAAAAGCGAGGAGATTTTCTAGAGATTTCAGGGGAGTTCGTTTCTGAACGAGCTTTATTAGTTCTTTCAGATGAAACCCAGCACTTGGGTGAGATAGTCTCTCTAAACTTTGCATAAAAGGAAGTGAATGCTTCATTCTTTTATTGAGCTTTTTGCTACAAATATAATACATTTGTTTACAGCTGAGCTACTCTGAACAATGAAGCTGAGTATCTGAATTTACAGTCCTACCTGGAGAAAGTTCCAGGAACTAACTAAAGGAAATCGGCCGGTTAAAAAAGCCGCACCACCAGTCATCTCTAATTGAATATTAAGGAAAAATTTCAAGTTCAAAATGTCTGAAGCAGAACTTCTGGTTTCTCTCAGGCCTTTCCTTTCTTGATTATCACTCCGAAAGAACAAAATCTGAGATAACATCTCGAAGTCTTTCTCCAACGTCACGTCCGATTGGTCAGCCGGGATGCTGACAGCCAAGTCCGGATCTAGCCAAGTCCTGCCATGCCCTAGGACTTTCTCCAGTCTTTCCAGCTTGGGATAGGCACAGTTCTTCCTGGTCTGCGTTTCTTGCAAGTTTAGCCTGATTGTCTCAGAAGGCTAATGCTTTCCCCCACCTCACACTCGTGGGACTGCTAGAGAAATTCAGATACACTGAAGAAAAAGATGGATGATGGAGCTGGGAAGGCGGCGGATGACGGACAGTAATTATCCACGATGAGGCCAAAGGAATAAAGCTACCAAAGCCTGCACGTCTAACAATGTGCCAGCAGTTTAGACATGCTGGAATCATGGGTGGAATTTGGGCCGCCTTTAAGTGTTTAATTGCAGGTGCGGTGGTAGAAGTCCGTAAAGAAAACTAAATAGCAAGAAAGAAAAGAAAGAAAGAAAGAAATACGCTGCTGCTGCTGCTGCTGCTGCTGTGTGTTTTTAAACAGAGAACTACTATGAATTACAGATGGAATGATACAGCGTTTCGTTTGTGTGGTGCTGTAGAACATGTTGTCATTTTTGCCCTGGAGTAGTTTTAAGCTATTTGTTAACAAAATTAACTAAAAGAAGATAGAAAGAAAGACTGTACCTTTGGAAATGAAAAGACTTCGAAATTAAAACAAACGTCTACGTTTATATTAGGCAATAACAAAGGGCCACTAGATGCCGGATTCGAAGAAGGCTGCTATCCTAGCAAAGGCCAGTAGATGGCGGTAGTGTCCTGAAAGAGCACGAAGGTTTTGTAGAGCAGTCTATAGGAGGTAGAGTTTTATGCAGGTGCAGACTAAAAAAGACACTGTTTTGTCTGAGGAACTGTAAATTGTATTCATGACTCACATATCATTATTAATTCATTTTGTATTCATTATCATACGGCAGATTCATTTGGCTTTTATGCAGATGTCAGAGCAGAGGCGCTTCCTGTAGCGAGCTCCAGTGTGCGCCGACCAGGCGAGCTGCGGCAGTGTAAGCATAAAGGCGAACTGCTTCTCTAATCACAAAAATTTGGACTGTAGATTAGGCCACTGACTGCCCTGCTAATGGCTTTTAGTGTCTAATTCTGTGACTAGCGTGTGTGCTCATTACTTCTCTCCGCATATTTTTTTGGCAGATTAAGTCTGACAGATGAGAATCTCCCAGTTTAGAGAGCTCAGAGGGAGATAAAAATTTAATAATCATATTGCTGACCCAACCACCAAGGACAGAACAGATAATCCTTTAATAACGTGCTTCAGAAGTGTGGTTTGGGTAGTCGGATATGGGGATGGCCTGGTACAGCGGAAAGAGCCGCTGGGACAGGACAAAGATGTGTTCAGCGTTGGTGCTGCTACTAACTAGCTCTGAGACTTAGAGGAAATCAATTAACCTTCCCAGGTCTCGGGCTTTCAGTCTATAAAACGAAGGGCCCACATGACATCATCTCAAAAGTTTTCTCCAGTGTTAAAAATAGCAAGACTTCCTGATAAGGAAAAAAAAAAAAAAAAGCATACTAAGTTTTGAAACTCAACCACTTCCTGTGACCTACTTCGAATCTGATGAGTTGGAAAGCTCACCATGAATTGTAAAATGCGTATCATCTGTGAGTACCGCATCTTAAGTGATTACAGGTGTGAGTTATCACTGGCGGCCAGTGCAATATCACATATACGTGACAGTACCCGGTCCTGAAAGCTTTCGTAAATCTCTGAAATAACAGACCATAAACTCAGGGAGTGAGGTCTAACTCCAGGACTGATTTGTTACAAATGAACACCATTTGACAAACTGCGCGTCATGCTATGTCCTGCACTTCACAAATGTGTGAAGAGATGCTCTCTCTCTTTCAACGTCTCCCACTATAAACCAGAGTTCCTTTAGTGCTCAAGTTACTCTAGAAATAAATAAATCAGATGTTCAGGCAAATAGATGAACTCTTTGAGAACAGCTGGCTCTTCCTTGTAAAGCAACTTGGATCCTGAATTCTCCAAAGTTGTTGTTCTGCTTTCCTATGTTCTGATAATTGCAGGCAATAGCAGACCAATCAGTCCATTTCCAGGTAAAAGGTGTTGATTCTACATAGTTAAATGCATCAAATGGATAAAGACAGACAGATTCTTAATGGAGGAACACTATTATATTTTAAAAATGAACTCTACCATGAATTTCTTTTTACATATATCTATTCATTTGTTCATATTTTCATTCATTATTGAGTTTTCAGTTTTTAAAATAAAGCTGGATTTTGATCATTGTGTACTTTATATAGATATGTGTATGAAATTATTATACTAAAATAAGATACAGATAAAAAGTTGGTCAGTAAACCTAATTTTTACTTAAAATTTCAAACGGGTAGAAATTCAAGAAAGGGTGATTTCTTTTAAAAAACTGGCAAAATGGGGAGAAATACTTTGTTGTACATTTCACATTTTCATCTCTTCAGAAATGAGTGGATGAATGAGGTAAGAAAAGAGCAGTTCCTCACGCATCGGTGTTGATGCTCCTTGTTCAGGCTGATTATCTGCGATCAGTTGGAGCAGTGTTGGTGCTTCCTCCTGTGCAGAGGTGATTCTGTGCTACTGGGTAGCACATCAGTTGGGATGAATGTCATTAGCATTAAATGTCCACAAATAAGAAGGAACTGCATTCCACAGACACCAGGCAATTATTGCACATCCAGACCTCTGCTAGTGCAGGAAAAGTCAAGGTGCCACAAGACTTAAGAAGCCAGGTAGACTTGTAGTCAGTTGCTGATCTATGAAAAGCACCATCCTAAGAAGCATAGAGCTGTGTGGAAGGGCAGACATCTAGAAGGATTATGGAAGACCTTTAGAATAAAATCAGACCAAAGCTAGGAAGTCGGAAGAATGGTTAGGAGTGATCTAAATTGAAAAACAAGAGAAGTGGAGGGAAATGCTTATGAAACTAAAGAGCATATGTTATTTATTGAGCATTAATTAGCATTGTACAAGGGAGGAAAATCACGCCTGAGGCTAAGTTGTCGGGAAGGAGACAAGAATCTTGACAAAAATAAAGTGATAGCAGAGTTTTATATAAACCAAATGCAATTTTGAATTCTTCCTTAGACTTGTAAACTGCGTGTCCCTGAAAAGTGTTGCTTAATTTTGAGTCACAGTTCCCTTTGCTTTGACGTGAATGAAACGATAACTTCCCAGGTTCGCTGTGAAGTTTCCGCATGGCACATGGTTGTCTGCCTGTTGGTTGTCAAGTGGGAGCCAAGGACAACTCGGCTTTGTGCTTCTGGTGCGAGGGCGGGGAAGGTGGCTTGGATTTCTGTTGGATCTTGGATCTCATCATTGTCCCCAGATTCCGCAGAGAGCATTCACACTGGGTTTGCGACTGTCTCTTTCTCCTTTCTTTCTCACCCTGTTCCACACCAGGAGTGCAGGTGGCTGCAGGCCAGCTCCATGTGAGACTTTAGAGGAAGCGTGTTTCAGGCGATGGTGGGAGAATCTCTCTTAGGTGTTTAGATTGTATTCCTTCAGTTTTCTGTGCTTCAAAATAAAGAATCTGCTCAGCCAAGCTTAGTAGCTCTCCTGTCTAGAATGACTGTGTGTAAACCGATCCACTGCTACCTCATAAACTCAGTACTGTACCGTCGACTTCACTCATCTTCCTAGGACTTCTGGTATACGCGAATGCTGAGGCTCCAGGACAGTAAGAAATAGAGACTGTTTGAATTAAAATAACCCCTAGTCCAAACTGAAACCTTCAAAGGACTTCAATCTCTACTCTACATTTTTTAATTTTGTATTAAATGGCCAGCTCAGCCTTCCATTGGGGTGGGGCTGGCATAGCATGTGGTGTTGGAGATCAAATCCATGTCCCTGCAGTTGCCTAAGTTTGCCTAAGCAGGTGCTTTAGACTGCTGAGCCCTCTCACTGGCCTACCTACTCCACATTTTATTTATGATTTGACCACTCAGTTTACCTAATGACTTGTGTGGAGAGCACAACACTGCGTGCAGATATTAGCAGGCACTTATTATAAGAATATTGTTTTCTACATGGTATAAATTCAAACTGCGAGTATTGTTAATAAATTCATTAGAAAACTCTAAGCCCAACTTTTAAACTCTTTGCAGTGTACTAGGTTAAAGCTGAATAAAAAGTATTAAGTTGAAAGTAGAAGGAACTAGAGTTCATTTATTTTCTTTTTCAATTTGTCTCGCTCTCTGTCTAAGCCAGGGGGATCATTTTCCCGCTGGCAAAATGCCTCATACTATAAATGGCTAGGAGAGTTGAACTTTCCCTTAGCATTTATGATTTGAGGCATTTTACAGGACATAGTATAACTCATTCAGGACTTCTGAACTTCAGATAATTCAACTGAAAGTCTCTCATCTGCTCTAATTTTAATTCAAGGGAAAAAAATAACAGTTGATACAAGATTTCCATAGTACAGGTTATATAGGCTCAACCCAGAAAACCCAGCCTCTATAGGAATTACGAGTAGATGCTGACCTTATAGCATGGTACTTGCTCAGCTGGACGCCTATCCTTGCTGAAGCACAAGCAGAGAGCAGGAGGATCTTCTTGACTGACTCGTTGTCAGAGTAACACTCAGTGTTGTCCCAAGTCTTTGGCCTAGGATTTCGCCCTCAATTGTGCAGTACATGCATTAATTCCAATAATGTGCTTCGCTTAGGGAGTGTAGAGGACCTGGTTCCGCAGCCTTTGTTCCTTGCCTCAATGTGGTATTTAAATCTTTAGAAGAGTCTTCAAATCTGCACTGCTGGCTTCTGCATTGTCTTTCGCTCAGGTGCTCCCTAGCTTCAGATCTGTGCAATCCTGCCTTTGAGCTGGTGACATGCTCCTCCTGCCAGGTCCCTTTCATCTCTGGAGTCCACAACAGTGAACTTTGCTCTTGCCTGTTTCTGGAATTTGGAAGGAGCTGTCCCAGACTCCAAAAAAATACCAAGACTCGTCCTTGGGAGTCTGCATCCAAAGTGACCATTCTGCCTTGTTTTTGAAGTCTCTTTAGAATTGGAAAACTCACTCTATTTGGAGGACAGAGGTACCTTATTGCACCCCTGCGTCTTGGTTGGTCTGTTGCTCAGATGCTTGGATTTCCTTCCATATCCTTCCCAGTGGAATGTCCTGCTGAGCTACGGATGTCCTTCTCTGTCCCCTAGACATTCTGCTTCCTTTCTCCATCTCAGGGAGAATGACTGTTGCTTGCAAGGATTTACTCACCAGGGCTCTAACTTGTCCTCCCCTCAGTGCCAGCATTTTGCTTTCCAGACGTCGTCCTAGATTTTGTATAGTGCGGCTGCTCTTAAGAGACATGACTCCAGCGTTAGGCTCAAATTCATTGTTAGGCTCTTTAGTTCTATTTTCTTTGTGTTCTTTTGCATCTGCATTTGGATTTTCACAATAGATTTTTCCTCCCCTTTGAATCCCAGTGTTTTGTTGGATTCTCCAGAAAGACAGACTTTATAGGGGTAGACAGATAAATAGATAGATAGACAGACAGACAGACAGACAGACAGACAGAGAGGAGAGCTTTATTAGGGGCACTGTTTCATGTGATTATGCAGTTGAGACATCCCATGGCAGGCCACCCACAAGATAGATATCCAAGGCTGTAAGTAGTGTTGTGTAGTTCACATCTGAAAGACTCAGCACCAAAGAGATGAATGATTTAATTCCCAATCTGAGGCTGAGGTCCTGAAAACTCTAACAAGGGGGGGGGTCATGGATAAAACTTTTGGAGTCTGTAGAACGTGGATTGCAAAAATCCAAAACCAAGAGATGGAAGATGT
The DNA here is from genome assembly GCA_004027025.1 of Myocastor coypus. NCBI lineage: Eukaryota > Metazoa > Chordata > Mammalia > Rodentia > Myocastoridae > Myocastor > Myocastor coypus. The sequence goes on along the minus strand of PVJA010015258.1, from coordinate 18,881 downwards.
CAACTACAGGGGGATCAGAGCAAATGTGCATTTCCTCTGCCTTTTTATTCTTTACAGGCTCCTACTCAATGATAATGTGTTATCCACAACAATGGGGATGCTTCCCCACTTAGTCCTAGGATTGGATGAAATGCTCCTTTGGAAGCAGCCTCATGGGCACAGCCAGATGAATGTGTTAATGTCCATCTAATCATCATGGTCCTTAGTAAGGACTTTATTGACCAGTAATCTTTCTTGCAGTGGACATTTCTTTTTCTTTACAGTCTCTTATTTTCTTTGTATTCTCTTATTTTCTTTTTGTCATTCATTTTCATACTGCAATCTCATTCATTGATCTTATTTCCTTTTCATCTGTCTTGGGATGTAAAAGCTCTATGAATCTGAAGATTTGTGCCCCTTGTGCCTTTCCTATCCCAGAAACCAGAGCTGTGGGTAGCAAATGGCAGATGCACAAAATTATGCTACATCAACTTACATAGGGGTAAAGCAATGTCTATTCTTTCAGCTACTACAATAACCTTTCATTGAGGTTAAATTCATAGTTGTGTTTAAAGTGCTTTATAACTGGTCGAATTTTCCCCTCCGAAATGTTCATATCACCAACCATGGCTTCCTGTGGCTCTCCCCATCTGTATGACAAGATGCCTAAACTGCTCTTAGAAGCACCTTCCCAGCTATGTCCCAGTATGTTCTTGATTATGAGCTCCTACTAGGAGAGTCACTCATTAAGACTTCTGAGAAGGAAGAGTATTTTGTGGACATGGAACTAATCTTCCTTTTCATCTCGTTATTGTTTGGTGGTAATAATGTCAAGGTATCTTTTGGGTAGGCCCCTTCCTTCCTTTAAAAATCTGTCCTCTATTCCATCAAAAGGTAAAAATTTACTGAGCTGTAGTGGCTGACCACATTTTGATTGCTCTATATTTTACTCCTGTGTTTTCTTGACAAATTATCTATGAACCACACTTCGAAAAGAAATACAGGTTAAAGCATTTCTTTGTAGAACTGGGAGTTGTAAAGTCATGATTTCCTTCAGTATTTCTTAAATTTGGATTCAAAGAAGGACCACTTATTTTTCTTTTCATTATGTATTTTACTACAGGGTCTTATAAGGTCTCACTATGCAGATTGGATTTGTAGAGATCTTACTGTTTACAGCCTCCTAAGAAATGGGGTTACAGGAATACACCACCATGCCAAGTCTCATTTTCTATCTCAGTGGGCCTCAGGGGCAGGGCTGGCACAGAACCCCAGAGATTGAGCCTCTATTACTGTGCCTGCCTTAAGCTGGCTTTTTAGTTCACGTACCTCTTCGGTTGGCTCAGAAAAGCTATTTCTAATGCAATATCCCTCTCTTCCATGTGCTTTGTTGTCTATTGCTCCGCTGAACAATCTCTCACTTTTGAGATCAATTCAATCTAAGTTTGGAACTCAGAAATCTACCCATGGTCACAGTCCATTCAGTTAGCAAATCAGGACCAATGTGAAACTATATTGTAGGAGGTGGTACTCTAGGTAATGGACATGACAGCTAAGTCTGAGATTGGCCTTAGCAGGTCTCATCTGTACTGATTAGGATTTGGATGTCATTTCTTAAGTAGGGAGAGGAAAGAGTCTCATGTGTCTGTACTAATGTCAAACACTAGCCACACAAAGGCTAAAACCTCACTCATTCTTAAGAGGGCCCATGTAGATATTAACTATGTTTGCAGATGGAATGTGCAGCCAGTGGATAACGAGTAACTCTGTAAGAACAAAAATCATTTCACCTCTCAGTACCTGGAAAGTGAATGTCAAGTGAGCGTTAACTGGAACTCAAAGACTTCCCTTTCCTTGATGATCTAATCCTTATTTCATTCATGTCTTCTTAGGTCAAAGGTGCATCTGTATTTGCCAAGATCAGCTGCAAAGGTCAGTGTGAGATGTGCTTAGTATGCCATATGCTCGTTATGAAGTGGCCGCCAGGCACCACGGACAGCTGCCGTAGTAAGCGGTTGTGATCCTAAAAGTGCAAGAACTGGAGCCACACCCAAAGCATCAATTTATCCAAGTGATAATTTGTTTCCTGTAACTCAACACTTTGCTGACTCTTTGAAGACCCCCAGTGACAGTACCAGTATATTGCAATTTTAGGATACCAATAAATCAGTCTTTCCTTCCTTCTGTGTTATGTACAAATTTGAGAAAGTAGAAGCTTACATAGCTTGGTGAACATTACAGTGACAGTTTTATTGTTGAAAGAGCCAGATTGCAGATGGGGATTTAGTTATGTGCTCCTTATGGTTCCTTTAGATTTTATCTTATGTTAATTGAGCTTACATACCTCAAATAATAAGATGCCTTACAGATACAGAGATTACCTGAATAAAAGATCCTCAGGGAAGAATAGAAAACAGGAACATGGCATAGAAAGACCCTGCCTAGGCAGAATGGCCAAGATGCACACATAATCTAATTCTAACCAGGTGAGGTTGCAAGACAGCAAGCTAAGTCCGTACCTCCCTATCTTCAGAATCAGTGGGTGTCTACTGATGAGTGAAACAAACAACTATCACAGTGAAGTAAAAGTCTGATGGTAGGAAATAGATATCAAAGAGATGCCAGAATTCAAGCAATAATAACATACCTGTATATGAGAAAAGTTGTTTCTAGAAAATAATATTTAAGATGTCATTTTGAGGATTGATGGGAAACTATCAATTTTGTTTCACATTGCACAAAGTTTAGAACTGATGAAATAATAATGTTGTATTGTACATAGAAATGATATGTTGTACATTAGAATAGAACAGACTCAACTACCGTGGACAAGAAAAGTAAATTTTCAGTGTCAATTGGTTGATATCACAAAACCTCTGTAAGACTAGTTCAGAAAGATCTTTACTATTAAGAATTTGTACATCTATTAATAACACACACACACACAGAAAAGGACTATGTAACAATTTGAGCTGGTGGGAATGACAGTGTCTTAAATTCTGTGTAAATTATATTTTGCCTTTAGAAAAAATAGATATTTCTTTCTATTAATACATCTGTCTACTTGTGCCTATGTTCTCTACTGAGTGCGAATGGATTTTTTTTTTCAAATTTTTTCCGTTGAGTGGACAGATATGACATTGTGGAAATGGTACTATTTTGTGAATGGTACCATTAATGGTATCTTTAATGGTCTCTTAATCTCCAAATCTGGTTTACAACTTCTGTATGTGTTGCTAGGATCAGAATGTTCAAGCATTGTCATGGCTTGGGGTTTTGCAAGGTAGACGGAATGACACAAGACACATATTCCAGTATTATTTTATAATGAATCACCCAGATTCATATAGAAAGAGTACAGGAAATCTGTTCACATAATAAAGACTAAAGAACCCAGCTGACAGCTTAGATCCTAATATCCTACAAGAATCCAGCTGAAAAACAAACACTCATAACAATGCCTCTCACAAGACCAACTGGAGGCCTAGAGCCCACAGCAGTGTATCACACAGGTATGTTTCACAGATCTGCATTGGAAGGCCCAAAAGTTTGGGATGGAAGCTAGGAAGTCTGTGTCATTGGGATGAAGGGTCTGTACTTGCAGGCGAAAGGAACTGAACTGCAGCCAGGAAACAATGTTATAAGCGAGCACCACAGCTCCCCCAGAAGTACCACAGCCATCATCAGTCACAGTGAGTTCCAGAGCTCTCGTCAGGAAAGGCAACATGACAAGCTTCTCCAGGATGCTGAGCAGGGCACCATCTTCCACTCCAGAACCAGGAAGCAATACCCAAGATGAAGAACAGAGTTCCATTAAAGTGAGCCATAGCTATTCTCAGCAACAAAGAGGTCCCAAGTTCTTAATACAACAGGAACAGCCACGTTCACCAGGAAAGTCACAGGTCCTCCAGTAGAGTAGCCCAAGAGAGCAGCAGTTTCCAACGTCTCTGACAGCCTCTCCAAACAGCTTCCCTAAAGTCCTCTCTAGCTTCTCTAGTTCTCTAGCTTCTCTAGTTCTTTCTACCTCTTTTGCTGCTGGCAACTATCCTCAAGTGAGTCCTTGCACTCAGCACTACACTAGCTCAGTTCAATTGAGTGTACCAAGTTGACCCCCTGAGGGCAGTGTACATAAACATTCTGAACTACTGTGTTTTTTTTTTTTTCGATGTGATGATAACTGTGCCTACTTTAATTTACTCATTTGTTGGTTCAATCCTCAAAAAGTATCTCTGTTCTCCTGAAGATTTGATCCAGTAAAGGGCAAGCAAGATAAATTATCTTTAGAACTAAGCAAAAGGTCTCCTAAAGACAGAATCAGTAACTTCTGGTCTTGACCCTTATCATTTTGCTTTTAAATCACATGGATTTAATCATTTTGCCAGGAAGACAACTGTGAGCCTTTTGGTTTTGCAATGAATATATGGGCAAGACAACAGACGGTACACTCATAGGAGCAAGAATGGACCACCCAACTAAACTTCAGGTGAATATAAGACTTTGTAGCTTAGCAAGTAATTGTGTTATCCTTATGTCCAACTTATGCACTGTGATCATATGCAATATTTATCTAGTATTTGTGTTGTTGTAGAAGTTTATGACTTTGCACAAATTGTACCCATTTCTCTGCCCTGGTCTTTCCCTCATATACTGATGGTGCTGCCAATGCTATCTTATGGGACATTTTGAGATGAAAAGGTTTTATATTGTGACACACTCTAAACACTATCGAGCACCATGTGGGTACGGCCTCTTAATGAACTAACATTGCTGGTAAGAAGTCTGCACTTACACTTAAAGTCAGGCTGTTACCCTAAAACTTCACAAATAACTGAAGGTGTCTCCCACACTTAGCATCTGAAGATAGTGAAGCATTGCGAGGGTGTACATGTTTTTGAGGATTCTAAATGCTTACAGATGGACGGTTTGGATTAGAACAGACACCTCCTCATCTTCAGCTCAGTGTTGTCCCCTTTCATCCTTCCTCTTCATCACTGAGCACAGCAAGGCATGCCCCTCCTCACCGTGTTGGCCATACCGCTTGAACAGTGCTTTAGCAAGAAGGGTAAGATGAGCAGGACCTAAAACGCTTTCCGTCTTCAAACCCTGCATGCAATTTTTGTTCACGTGGCACTGACATGAATATGCTAAATAAATAATGTTCTAATGCCCACCAGCTCTCTCACAGAAAGAATTTTACCTGTCAGTGTAAGCAGAGATAGGGAGAGAGCTTTTGTTTAGTTGACACTGGAAATTAAACATCACAGATAGTGAAAAGCGTTTTTAAAATTGACAAATTAAGAGTTGATGAAGAAAATTCTAAATATTAGCCAACATTTTATCATTGGTAGTGTGACACCTCCATGTTATTGTTTGTTGAGCAAATACTCAAGTTAGTTTGCTTTGTATTTTATTTGTGGATACGTTACAGTTTATAAAATTTTTTTTTTGTCACATTGATTACGTGTTTCTGTTTCCAAAATAGAGTGGGGTTAGATATCTCAAATTCTTCTGCTCCTACATCATTATTAAATTTTTTTTTTTTTTTTTTGGTCTTTTTGAGACAGGGTCTCGATATGCAGTTCAGGCTGGCCTTGAGCTCACTTTTGTAGCCCAGGCTGGTCTCGAACTCGCACCAATCCTCCTGCCTCAGCCTCCCAAGTGCTGGGATTACAGGCATGAGCCACCACGCCCGGCTCAAATATTTTTGATCAAAGTCTAAGATACTAAAGGAACTCATTTTCATTTTGAAAAATGTGACTCTCAGGAGTCATTTGTGGTGGACAGATTGATGGTCAGCTTGAGTAGGTGCACACAGTTGACTGGAATCAGCATGGATCTGGGTGTGGAGGACCACTCGAGGGCTGTTCTCAGAACAGGTCTAGAAAGAAACTAGCAGTGGAGGATTTCCATTGCCTGTTTTGCTGGGAGAGGCTTTGTTGTGTCAAGCTTTCCTGATACAAACTTGGCTGCCGTCATCTGAGGAAGCCCTCAAGTTCTTGTCACTTAGAATGGCTGCCGTTTACCTTAAGGGAGCTCTGGGTTTTTTTTGTTTTGTTTTGTTTTTTCTTTGTCTTGAGTGTCATAGCCTTGCTCCAGTGCAGATGGCTCAACTTACTGGCACTGATCCTTCAGGTTTTGTCACGGATAAAGTCTTGTATATATATTTCTGTGGGTGCGAAATCCTTGTCTGGATCCTTCAGGTCTCCAATGCACAGAGAGACGTTCTAGACTCTTACGTTCTGACTCTACTAATGCATCGACTAAGACACTATCTCCTATACTAGGCTGCTCACATCCAAATCTCACAAGGTACTGAAGTTTTTTCCAAATTTGGTTAATCAGATAAAGAAACAAAACCTGCAAATAAGCAAAATATTTCCAACTAAGTACCTGGGCGTGGTGGCACATGCCTGTAATCCCAGCACTCGGAAGGTTGAGGCAGGAGGATTGGTGCAAGTTCGAGACCAGCCTGGGCTACAAAAGTGAGCTCAAGGCCAGCTTCAGCTGCATAGCGAGACCCTGTCTCAAAAAGACCAAACAACAACAACAACAACAACAAAACATTTCCAACTAAGTGATTCTGAAGAGAGCAACTACTACTAAAAATGTAAAGATTTTTGAATTTCTATTTTTTGTTTTATTTTATTTTTTTTCTTGTTTCAGAACTTTGTTTGTTTGTTTATTTATTTATTTGTATGGCCGGCTCAGCCTGCCCTCAGGGCAGGGCTGGTGCAGCATGTGGTGCCGGGGATTGAACCGCCGTCCCTGCAGCTGCCCAAGCTTTCCTAAGAAGGCGCTTTAGACCACTGAGCCATCCTGCCGGGCCCCTTGAATTTCTAATATTTTCTGATTCCAAGGGATCCATGACCTTGTCAGTGTGTGGAGGAAGGCACCCAAGGACATCAATGCTGGATTCCCAGGAACTATGAACGCGTCACCCAGTTGACAAAAGAGACTTTTTAGGCAAAGTCGATTGAATTAAGCATCTTGAGCTGGGGATAATGTACTCGATTGGCTAGCTGGGCCTGAGTCTAGTTACATACTTCATGGTAAGAAGCCAGAGACAGAAAGAAAGAAAGATGACGGGATGATGGAGAGAGATTGGAGGAAATACTACCAAATCAAAGAAACACAGCACCCTCTAGGAGCTAGGAAAAGTCAGAAGTGGATTATTTCATAGAGCCTCTAGATCAGCAGTTCTCAACCTGTTGGTCACGACCCTGGCAGGGGGTCAAAGGAATACATAATGCATATCAGGTTTTTACATTCCTAATCAGAACTGTAGCAAAATTACAGTTTTGAAGTAGTCACCAAAATTAGTTTTTGGTTTGGAGTCACCACAACATGAAGAACTGTATTGCAGGGTCACGGCATTAGACGAGTTGAGGACCACTGCTCTAGATGGAGCAGACCTGGCCAGCACTTGAATTTAATCCCTTAAAAGGCATTTTGCATTTCTAACCTTTAGCAAACTAATATTATAGATTTAGGTTTTTGAAGGGCCCTAAGCTCATAACGATTGTTTCAACACCAATAATAAATCCATAAGATAGAGCTGGTATACAGCTCAGGGGCACAAGTGTCTGCATAGTAAGTGCAAGGTCCTGAGTTCAATTCCTGGTACTGAGAAAAAGGATATGATAGATGAGTACCAGTAAGATTATGTATACAGTAGGTGCTGACTTCTGCCATCAGACACTGCTGAATTGCTTAGAGAAGGGTGACAGCTAATCTTGAAAGTCAGGTGAAACAGCTATTAGTATTATTTGTGTTTTGACAAAGGCCAAACTACAATACCATATGTATGTATGTATGTGTGCATGCATGTATGTATGTATGTATGCATGTATGTATGTACCCCCTGAGGGTGGTGCAGGCATGCCATGCTGGGGATTGAAACTTGGCCACTGTTCTGCCTAAACAGGTGCTTTACTCTGCTGAGCTACCTGCCCTGCCCCAAACTGCAATTTAAAACTTTAAGTAACTCACACGATATCACTCTCTGGCTTCAGTGAGGCACAGACATGCTGAACATCCCTTGAAACCCAGAATGTAACCCATACAGTCTGGCTGCTGCTGCCGTGCTTCTTGCTATCCCTGCTCCTTCCCTGCCTGGCTGTGTCTGTCTTTGAGGTGCCTGACAAGGGTCTGGGGTAGAGCGTAGGCACAGAAGGTAATCACATTTGAGATTATTAACTGCACCAGTTCACCGAGCAAATATTTAAATAAACTTTCAATGTATGGCTTGAATTCTACTAGCCAATAAAACAAACACGTGAATAACATAAATACGTTTCCATTCCTTAGGAATCGTATAGTCATAGCAAAAATCAGATCCTTTTCCACACTAATTACTTTTTCAGTCTCTATCCAGACTTTTTCTTTAATTCCTTTTCTGGGGCCCGCTTTTATGCTCTTTCTCTGAGTGACTTAGCAGTGCCAAGCCAGTGTACACACAGAAAGTAGGACCCAGTTCTCTGAGTGTTTATGATATTGCCATTCAGAGCATATGAGGAGAGCTGTTTTAGAAGGATGAACAGGAAACAGGGGAACACAATTTTTTCAGTAATGCTGCCATTAAAACCACTGTGTTCTAGCATTCTTCATAGGTGGTGAAACCACTTTTTAATTTTTGTTTCCTTTACTCCCTGGAAAGGAAAATAAATTAAGCAGCATCTCCATTTGTTTTCAAACATGATGGAAAGTGTACAGTGAGGCATTAGGGAACATAGCAAGACTACTAAATGAGCCGGCAAGGAGTTTAGGGGACAGCCACACAGCCAGGGAGAGAAGGAAAGGAATGCTTTAAACAAACAAACAAACAAACAAACAAACAAAGGAGTTCATCTTTCCCTCCTGCTCATTTCTTCATCCTAGTGCTTTTATGAGCCCCAAATTTTACAACCTTATATTAAATGGAATCAAAGGGCTGTATTGCATACTATTAGATATAAAATTATACAATCATTATATAAAATACATTGTTTTTGGATTTTTCCCTAGTGCTGTTCTTCTAGTGAATTTGAGCTCATTATATTCAGCTGAATCAACTGATTCTACATTTACAGGATCTAAGTGATTTCTTGCAGTTTGTCAATTGTTATCCTTTTAATTAACTGGATAAGTAATATAGTAGTAGACAGTATTTATTCTATAATATTAATTTTACTGGTGCTCAGAAGCAGAGCCCTTTATATTAAACAAACACCAAAGCTATGCTGCACACCCCAAAGGTAACTTGTGTAGGTTGCCTTGTGACATGATTTTATAACTCATTTTCTATGTAAAGGCCTTTTGCTTCTTTGTCAGATTGAGTCCTACATATTTTGCATTTCTGAAGCTATTGTGAAAGATGCTGTTTCCTTAATTTCTCTCTCGGTGAGTTTGTTATTTGTATACAAGAATGCTGTTGATTTTGAGTTTTCACTTTCTATCCAGCTAAACTACTAAATTTGGTTGTTAAATTTAGAAGTTTTAAGGGCATTTTTTGTAGAGTATCATGCCATTTAAAAATAGATAACTTTTCCTTCTTTCATTTTTGTTCCTTGTATTTCTTTCTCTTGTCTAATTACCCTGGCTAATGTTTCCTGGGCTATATTGAGTTGGGGTAGTGATACAGGAGATTCAAGAACATAGTGGAAAATGTATAACCCCTGATCTTGTGTACGAAGAACCAGTATAGTGAAAATGATCACACTTCCAAAATTGTTATACAGATTTTATGAAATCCCAATCAAAGTGTTAGCAGTATACATCACAGAAATAGAGAAAACAGTCAAGAAATTCATCTGGAGCTACAAGAGACCTAGAACAGCAAAAATCATTTTGAGCAACAAGGACAAGGCAAAAGACATCAAATACCTGACTTGAAATTATACTACAAAGCTATTTGTTAAAAACAGCCTGGCAATGGCATCAAAATAAATAAACAGTAAAAAAAAAAGTTAAAGAGAGGAAAAGACCCAATGAGAATGGAACAGAGAATGAAGAAACAACTCTAAATATATTCAGCCACCTTGATACTGAACAAAGTTTCTAAACAATTTCACTGGAAGAAAGATGGCCTCTTTAATAAATGATGCTGAGGATAGGCGTGTTGGCACACACCTGTAATCCCAGCACTTGGGAGGCTGAGGCAGAGAGTATCGGTGTGAGTTCAAGATCAGCCTGGGCTACAAAAGTGAGCTCAAGGCCAGCCTGAACTACACAGGGAGACCCTGTCTCAAAAAGACAAAAAAAAAAATGATGCTGGAAAAATTGGCTTTCTATATGCCAAAGACTAAATCCATACCCATGTCTTTCATAATGACACACTGAGAAAAATGAAAATTGATCAGAGATTTAAATATTAAATCAGAAATACTAATTCTATTGGAAGATATGACTTGTAGAACTCTTGAAGACATAGGTATAGGATAAAATTTATGAAGAAAATCCTGATCACACAGGAAGCATTACAAATAATCAACAACTTCAATTTCACTAAAACACTTTTACACATCAAGAGAAACCATTAACAGAGTGAAGAGAAAGCATCCAGAGTGGGAAAAAATTATCAGATATTCGTCAAAGGGCTAATACCAGAACATATAAAGTACTCAAAAAAGTCAGACTATTTAAATTTAATGAACTGATCCAAAAATGAAATTCTGAAAGGCATAGAGACTTCTCAGATGAAGAAATATAAGGAACAAATGAATATATTAGAAAATGTTGAACATCACTGGTCATTTGAGAGATACAACTGAAAACAACATTGGTATTCCATTTCACTCCATAAATAATGACAATCAGCAAGGTATCAACCAATAACAAATGCTGTATGGGCTGTGGAGCAGAAGAAACCCTTCTCCACTCTCGGTGGGAATGTAGACTTGTGCAACCACTGTCGAAATCATGTGGGGTTTCCTCAGAGAACTAAAATGTAAGGTTCTATTTAACCCAGCTTTCCCCTTCTTGGTATTTTTTCTGAAAGAATTAAAAGCAACATACCACATCATTATCTATACAACCATGTTCATATCTGCACAGATTAAAATAGTTACATCCAAGAAACAGCCCAAAGGCCCATCGACCAATGAATAGACATAGAAGATGTATTTTTTAGTACAAATGTAGTACTACTCAAGAAAGAATAAATGAGACATTTCTAAGTAAAGGAATACATTCAGTGATCATCTAATTTAGTGAAGTGAATTGGACATGCATGTGCAAATATCACATTGTTTCTTGACTGTGAGGAACTAACAGTTAAATAATGACCACAGTATATAATAGACAGCATGAAATAGGAAGGAATATCTAAATAGGAAGAGGAACTGGGGATGGTAATGAAAGGAAGAAAGAAAGAAAAAGATAATAAAAATGTGGAACAAAGCTTTTGTAGATAGGGAAAGACAGAGAGAGGTTGGATGAAAGGGAGGGGACTGAGAATAAAGCCAAGATCTAGCAAATTCCTCATTATGAATATCATCATTATCCAGATCTAAAATGTAATAAAATTAATTAACTAAGAGCAGTATTCTTTTCTGAGTTAATGAGTCATTCTAACTGCTTGTACTTCTGTAAAGTAAGACTCTAATGATCTTTTTAGTGCCTTCAGATATATAAGTTAAAATTCATCCCTAAGGTTGGCACCATTCACAGACCCTTAAGCATCTTTGTAGCAGGAGTTTGCAGCTCTCACCAGTTGGTGTTGTGTTATTCTTTCCATCCTGGATCAAGCCAGCTTTGTGTAATTTTGAGTATGTAGGAAAATTTACTTTATACTACTGCAGTCATCAAGATTCTTCTTTTTTTTTTCCATTTATGTGTTCATTACAGGGTCTCACTATGCATCCCAAACTCCTAGTGGTCCTCTTACTTTCAGCATCTTGATACAAAAGAGAGACAAGTTTTTTTCACAAACCCACCCCACTCTTTGTCGTTTTTTTGTTTTTTTTTTTCTTCATTGAATGGCAGGTGCCTCCAGGTAGCAAACTGGCTTCGACTCGTGCTCCAACTGACTTCAAAACCCCTGACATCTCGGTTCCCTTGGAGAGTTACTATTCAGCATTTTCACAAAACCATTTCTATCCACCTAAAGGGAGGATACAGTTTTCTTTCCATGTATGTCACAGAAATCTTCAGTTATGTTGGGAAGTTTTCTTCTTTCGTAGAGAATATGGTAAAATTTAAAGGTAATCAATAGAAATTGAAAATGAGCCAAAAAGACAGATGATTACAAAAACAAAGAAAACGTTTCGAGGCCTTTGTAGTAAACAAAACACTCTCCAAAGCCAAAAGTACTTCATAGTACTGTCTCTGAGTACCAGCTGTCTTTTAGGGCTGTAATCAGTAAACGGAAATAATTATGTCAGCAACAATAAGTCAAAATACCTTGATACTTTGCGTTGTGTATTGTGGATTACTATGCCAATGGTTCCCACCTCGTATGCAGCCCATCTGCCTGTATAATGGCTTCCATTGGTCCTGAACCGACATCACCAATGGCATGTGTATTAGTTACTCTTTTCTCGTTGTTGGGACAAATACCTGACACACAAGCTTAGGGAAGGAAAGGTTTATTTAGTTCACAGTTACTGGAGTTCATAGTTTAAAGCAGCCTGAATTACATAGCAAGACCTTGAGACACTGCACCAGCCGTGTTCAGAATGATCTGCTCCATATCTCCAAGACAGGTCATCAGGCCTGGGATGGGGGTGGTGCATAAGAAGCACATGCTGTTGGTTTAACAGTTCAAGCTTCTCTGGCCCCTCCCCTCAAGCCCCGCCCTGGTCCTTTGGCCCCGCCCCTTGAGCAGTGCACTTGACAGCCCCATGATTTACATGAGATTTTGGGAGGACAACTTGATACAAACCATAACTGCTTGCATTGAACCTGGTGGGCTGGTGATTCCCCTTGTACAGGAAATGTGCTTTGACACTCTCAAGACAGGTTGCCTTTGCAGACATGAGAACCATGAGGAATGCTCCTTGCCACATGCAGGTCAATCTTCATGAGAAAAACAGAGATAATCATACTTTCCTTCCAGTGTCGTCACAGGTGTCAATCAAAATAAAGAATATAAATGTTTTGTCTAGCATGTGGCAACCACTCCTAGAATGGAAACTGTTATTATTCTCCTATAAAAATCAAATGGAGTTCATTATAGCTGTTCTGCATCAAAGATCTGTATGATGTTTAAAAATATAATTTATTATTATGTTGTTTTCATGGCTCCTTGAGATCTCATTTGCAAACAAAATTACATATGTTCATGGTGTTCAATGTCATGTTTTGATATATGTATGCGTTTTGAAATGATTATCACAATAGCTAATAGATCTATCAGCTCACATAGCTATCCTTTTGGAGGTGATAATAATATTTAATATCTACTCTCATAGCAAAAGTCACCATGCCTACCATGCTAATTCATGACTTGGCTTTTAAAGACAGAACAATAAGCTGCCTTGAATTTCCAGTGTCCAATGCATCATGAATGCCATTAGGTACACTCCAGAATTTACGGAAACATACTGCCCCTTAAGTCTCCAGAACTTAGTTATTCTGTCTAACTTACACGTATCCCTACTTCTTCTTTTCCCAAATCTTAGACACCACCTTTTGCCTTCTGCTTTTCTGAATTCGAATATTTTTTTTTAAAGTTACACAGTTAAGAATAGTGGTACAATATTTGTTTTCCTGTGTTTCGTTTATTTTATTTAGCATAATGGCTGCCCAGATTGATCCATGTTATAGCAGATGACAAGATTTTATTTCTTTCTTTATTTTTTTTAAGAAGGGTCTACAGGGTGTTCAGGGTCTCACTACTAGAGTGGACTCGTAGTGGTCTGCCTGTTATTAGCCTCCTAAGAGCTGGGATTATAGGCATGCGCCACCTCGCCCAGTCTCAATTGGAGTCTCAGTGCACCCTGGGGGCAAGGCAGGCCTGAAGGCCTGGGGATTGAACTCCTAGCCCCTGTACCTACTTGCAGGAGCTTTAATCTGCTGAGCTATTTAGCTGGCCTGTAGATGGTGAGATTTTGTTAAGGCCAATAATACCCTTTGAGCTTCTCTCAAGTTCTTTTTTTCCAGGTAAAACATCCTAGCTGCGGTGATATCTCCCAATTCTTGGAATCAGGTTAAACAAAAAGTGAAAGAACTTGGCTTTGACAATCATAATCGCATGGGAGCTGGCCAGATAGCTCATCAGACTAAAGTGCCTGTTTAGTCAGGTGCCGTGACTGGGGTTCCATCCCTAGCATGGAGTGCCGTCCTGCCACCGGGGAGCACTGAGATGATGATTGAGCCCAGGCATGGTGGTGCACACCTGCAATCCCAGAGCTTGGGAGGCTGAAAACAGGACCATCACTATGAGTCTGATTTGCTCATAGTGAGATCTTGTAGATCCTGTACTAAAAACATTAAAAAAAAACCAATCATCATCTCATGTAACCCATGAGGGCTGAATATCGTGGAGGATGTGAAATACTGAAGCTAAGAGGAAATTCTATGCTTCCACGCAAGTATTTCTCTAAATCTTTCTTGTATCTTGTCACAATCACAAGACTGCTGTCTCATTTAGGCAGTGATATAATTTATTTTCTCACTTGAAATATTTTTTTCCTATTGTGGCTCACAAAATAACAACCTCTGAAAGATACACAACCCACATACTTATAATCTATGAATTTGTTAGGTTTATGCAAAAGGAAACTGATGGTGTAGATATAATAAGGTTACAAATCAACTGACCTTAAAGAAGTAGATGAGCTTAAATTTTCTGGGGAGTCATCACTTAAATCTGAGATCCGTAAGGGTGGACAAGGGAGGCAGACAAATCAGAGTCACAGTGACATCATCAGAGACTCCAGCAGTCTTTGATGATTTTCAATAATAGAGGGCTGGGAATACAAAAGTTTATCCAGGAAAATGAATTCTTTATGTCTTTCCACAAAGGCAAATACCATGACCTAATAAGTTTACTGGCCCTTATTTTACAGTTCAGACTTTCAGAAATGCAATACAATAAATATTATATTAGCCAAGAAATTTGTGATAGTTTATTATAGTAACCATGGGAAGCAAATACACATGTCTACTTTGGATTTTGTTTTGTTTTGTATTTTGGGGAAGGGTCTACAGGGTGTTCAGGGTCTCATTACTAGATCAGAGTCAGAGATCTGCCTGTTTACAGCCTCCCAAGATCTGGGATTACAGGGACCCTCCACCACACCGAGTCTCAATTGCCTTCTCAGCTCAACCTGAGGGCAAGGCCAGCACAGTAAGCCCTGGAGATCAAATCACCTGTCCCTCTGCCTGCTTGCTGGTGCTTTAATCTGCTGAGCTATTCAGCCAGCCCTAAAAGTTGAGAAGGATTTTTTTTGGCTGATTCAGGCTGCCTTAAGGGCTGTTCTGAAATGACAGGTGAGGCTGAGGCTCGAACTGCAATCCCCTGTGCCTGACAGGGTTTGTCCAAGAAGGCCCTTGAACAACTGAACTAAACCACAAGCCCCACACACGTCATTTGCATTCGTGATTTGTATATACTTTTTCAAAGAAACATCAGAATTATACAGGTTAAAGAACATATTGAATATGACTCTATACTTATCCAAACTTCAAATAAATATTTGTTTGTAATATTATATACACATTTTTCTACATTTATTTCGCCTGGTGGCACAGATGTGTTTTGTGATGTTATTGGATTTCTTTGGTGGTGGGGGCTCTAAATCTACATTCATTTCGATGGAATCATCTTTTTTTCTTTTTTTTTTCCCCCTGGGAAGTTAAGTCTTCTCAACTCAGTTAGCTTAAGAAAATTTAGTAAGTCCCACTTTAAGGTGTGTCTGCTTGATTTCTGAGGGTATGGCCTTCCAGCCTCCCCTAATCGCCGGTGCTTCCTCTCATTCTGTTGCTTTCTCCAAGAGCTTCTGCTGCCTGATCACCAGAAACTGAGTGGCTCTGCTGCATGACACCCTGCTGCCTGTGTCCTGGAGCCGGTCCAGCATTCCCTAAGCCTCAGAAGCTCTGAGCCACTGTAAATATCTGCCCCTAAACTGCAGGTGTCAGGTATTGTTTTCTAGTAACAGAAGAACAGAACGATGTCTGGTCCTGCCCAAATCCTCCTTAAAAGCTATAGTAGTCACTATCTTGTAGCATTGATCTTTTTCTAATCTTTAACTCCATGTGGCATGATCAAGGCCTGTGTGTTCTCTTCCAAACTACTGTTTTCCTCAGCTGACCACTTATGAGCCTTTCAATCTAGTGAATAGGACTTTAATGTTCTTCCATTGTCTATGAAAATTTTTAGAATGGACTACTGTCTTCCCTTTAATAGCAGCCAGTGATATACATCAATATGTACACTTTGTCTTTAGTGTATACTAAAAGGGGGGCACAAATCGGTATCAATATGTATTTCTTTGGAATATTTGTAACATTGGAGAAAATGAAAGTCAAGGAAAGGAAATTTATAATATTTGAGAATTTAGCATATATATCACTTTGCAACAATACTTTATACACATTTTTTTCACTGAATTCTTGCAATATCATTGTAAGTTTGATGATTCTGCACTATTTTTTACAAATGAACCTAGCAAGGCTTAAAAGATTTTCTTATTTTACTTCAGCTCAAACAAACAGATAGGCAGCCAAGATGGAATGTGATTCTGGTTTTGGATGGAATGACCTGAAAACCGATGAAACGCAAAAATTACTAAATGTATTCCTCTCAACATTTAAGGTTGACTCTCCAGGATTGCAAGTTAGTGCTTTGTATAGTGTTGTGGCTTTCATCAGTTGCTTTGTCTCTTTTTCTGTCGGAGGCCGTGGGAGTTCTTCTTGACCTGGTTTTCTCTCCTTACTTTTTTCTGTCCTTGTTACACTTTTTTTTTCTAAACCAACGCATGTCGTTTGTAATCTTATATGCCATTCCTTCATGAGTAGATAGTGTGCTCTTAAATGTGTTTCATATCTTTCTCATAGTGACCACTCCCAGAGATGGTTTAGTTCCGTTTTGTTTCTTTCCTTTTTCCACTAGGCTTCTAGAGAGAAAAAAAATCTATATCCAGTCAATGTTTATAACCCTAGGAAATTCTAAGACCTAGCCTGTGCTCAATCAATATCTGTTGAATTAATAAACATATTCCCTGGCTATAATGTTCTATAAAATATTTTTCTAGAATAGAAATAGAACACATAAATATTTTCCTGTATTGATCTTACGAAAATATCTGACAATAGTAGCTTACACTGCATATTTTCTGAGTCTCTCTTACTTATATTATCACACTGATTCCCCAGAAGAAGTATGAATGGGCTAGTTCTACTATAGTTTTATAGATGAAAAACTAAGGCATAAAGCCAGTAATCAGAACCACAGTGTACTGGTTTAGCTGACACTGCACTGGAGAACTTGTCAACAGCAGCAGCAGCAGCAGTAGTTGAAGTCATTTTTTGCAGTAATACATGAAGTACCTGGCTGTCTTCTTTTCTAAGAGTAATGTTGTTGGGCACAGGAAGGAAGGCAGACATTTCAGGGCAGCAACATCTGCACAACTTGCTTTACAAGATGGTGTTCTCTGTCTTCCTTGGGTATTACTACCAGAATGGCTACTTGAGCTTGGAAAGGGTAGAGAGAGGAAGGTAGGAGCACTGCTGGGTAGGAAGAGCAACTTCAAGAGTTCTGTAGCCCTGTTGAGCAACTATTTTTGTAACAGTGTCCTGAATTTTTTAGAACTAAAAACCAGTGGAGATAAATTTGAATGTACCACACATAAAAGCATGGCATGGTACACATCTGAATTGGTACATATGCCAATTATTCTTAACTCATCATTATACATTGTGTACATGCACAGAATGTCATACTGTGTCCCAGAAATGTGTCTTAGTTCCTTGTCAACATAAAGAAAGTATGATAAGGAAGTAAAAGGAAGAGAGAGGCAGAGAGAGAGAGAGAGAGAGAGAGAGAGAGAGAGAGAGAGAGAATGAGAATGTAAAAGAAAGAAAAAGTCTCTCAAGCTTGACAGCATTCTCATAGCATATAGGAATTGTGTGATTTGAACTTGGTAAAACATCATTCACTGTAGCTATCCTTTGGTCACTGAAGAGAGCAGACCCTGAAGGACATAAAGGCAGGTGTTAGGGCTTATATCTAGATATCCTCCCAAAGCTTCATGCAGCCATAGGTGGGACTCACAGAGGCAGCTAGATCTAGGCTGTGTGCTGCTGGGATCAGTAGCTAAGATGCTGAGATTGGCAGCTCTGCCCTGGTTGTGTGTGCTCTCAGCCCTAAGGGTGGGTAGTCTGGTTAAGATGTAAGGGACAGAAGGAAGGGCATTGCTGGTTGCTTGATGCGGCCGCTGCTTGTCTTTTGCTGCCTCCTGGACGCAGCATGATGGCCTTCTGCCGCGGGACGTATTGCCTTGTAGCCAGCCTTTTCTCCTCTTCGGTGGGATCCTGAGGTTGACTGCGTTGCATCCTGCAGATTAAGTGTTGAATTTGTGCTTACCAAAATTAGGAGCTCATTTTTTCTCAAGCCCTCAATCCCTGCCGTTTTGCATATGTGCGCTCAGGTAGTGTGCATGGATGGTGCATCTGAGTGGGTGCATATCTAGTGAATTAGAATTAAGCAGAAATTCATCCTAGAGATTCCAACACACACACACACACACACACACACACACACACACACACACACACACATTACAACAGACTCTGAGAGTAGATGCTAATTATAAGATTAAAGGATGCTCTACCAGCGCTGATTCATCTAATCTGCCAAAAGGTCTGTGTCTGAATGGAGAAAACGAAGACACATTATCTGTCACTGATGAAAATTCCTCTCACGGTATTCCACTCAGCCTCTTGGACACTTACATGCAAACCCAATCATTTACCACATCAGA